>BMAV01021592.1:557178-629047 GCA_019973955.1 Trichonephila inaurata madagascariensis
ATTTCCAAGCAATCAGTTTTCTGTCATTTACATGTAAACAAATTGTAGCCCTGGAGCATCATTTCATGTTCTTTGTTCCATTCCAAAGAATTAAAGTTCACATACAACTGTTTTTTTTTTTTTTTGCTTCTTTTTTTGTATTGCGTTTTGTTGAATTTCTATTTTATGCCCATGCATAACTACCACGCAATGGTTTCTTCACTTTTTTGTTTGTTCCCCTAATTTTTTTTAGCAGTGTATATTCAGTACATAGTCAAATTCCCTTTATTACACAAATAGCACGAAAGAATATTTGTAAGTAAAATTAGTTTTGTTTCATTGACTAATTGTAGCTCCATACTACGGGAGAGAAACCCTTTCTGTTAGAATTATGAGGCAAATTCAAAATACTTAATTTACGCACACTTGAAAATTAGTTTTTCTTCAATTAAAATTACATTTGTGAATACCAGTTTCGAAATTCTTTATATTTAACAATCTTGTGAAGGTCAGTTATCATAGTTAACACTAGAAAGACTGAAACTTAGTATATACCTATATCGCCCAAAAGCAGTCAAAATGACTACATTGTGAAAGAATAACTAATGTGTAAAGAGATTTGTTTAAAATTAGTTTTTAATACTTTTTATATTATTTACAGTCATATAACAATTTATTAGTAAATATTAACAATAAAAAAAATTTACGTCACTTGGGAAAAAAATATATTCTGAGAAATTCTAAGAAATTGTGTCATTATATACATAATTGTTTTTCTAATTGAAATGAAAAAACAATCAAAATGACTTCCTTGGGCAATCTAGTGTTAATTAGAGAGAGAAGTTCTTACTATGCTCTTAGTAGAGTGATATTATTAGTATAAATGAAAAATAAGAAGACCAGCAGTTCAAGCAATGTCTCATATAACCACATAACTTCACGTTACTATTTTTTGTACTTATAAAGAGGGCATTGTAGTTTTAATGGATATTTTTCAAATGAAATTGATATTTATGGTATGAATTTATTTTATTAGATCAAAAAATGTTTATTTTACAAACAGATTAAAAGTAAGTGAAAACTGAGAAAAATAATAAAATTGAATGAATATTTTTTCAATGCAACCAATATTTTTGAAAACATCTGATTCACTTAGAAGGTCACACATGGTTCAATATGGACTTATAAAGCAGGTTTTCCACCTTAGGCAGAATGTTTATCTATAATTTATGTCATAGAAATGAACAATGGACACAAGTAAGATTCAATGAAATTAGCATCTATTTTCATATCAGTCATAAAAATTATTGAATACGTGTTTCTGAAATTTGAATCAAATGTGACAGAAGATTCTGTGCCTGAAAATAAGAAATATATGCTTGCACACTACTAAAGGCTATTCTTTTAAAATCGAAAGAATACTTTTAGAAAAGTTCTGACACTTCTCTTTAAAGTACTGCAGTTAAATCTTTTCACGATTGAAATTTTTAAAATTGTTTAAAGATTGAGTAACATTTCTCTAAAAAATTACTCAATCTTTAAGAATCATTACAAAAAATTACTTTATTCAAAGTGTCCTTCCAAAAGAAAAAATGCACACTTAACAAATGACTTTCAAATTATTCCTTTTATTTAGTATTTGGAGCACCACAAAAAATATGAATCCAAGCAATGTCTATAATTAAAGGACATATTTTTTTCTAAAATATTTAAAAAAAAAACTACTAAGCATTAAGCACTAAGAAATTTTTCAATCATTACTTTTGTTTTATTTCAGCCTCAGATAAAAATAAATTCATAAATAGCATAGATTCATTATACTCAAAATGGAAAGTCTTTTTCTGAGCATTTGTGATAATATTATCAAGCTCTATTATTTTATAAATGTTTATCAAGAAATATTTAATTTGACTCTCTGTTTTAATATCGAAATAAGAGCATTTGTGTGTTTATCACAAATACAAATTTATTTTACTGATCTAATATTTAATGTTGAAATGTGGAATGATATATTAAATTTATTTATACGTAATATACTTTGTTTGACTATCATATATAACCTTTTGTCTTTAAGTATACCTGCCAATTATTATAAATTACGTAAGAATACACCTCTTTTTATGGCCCATTTGAACCTTTATTTATAAAGGCAATTTTCTTATGTTAATCTATATTCATTCATTTTTCGGAACATAGTTAAAAAAATTTTAAAGTAATTTAACCCCTTAGGATTTTAAAAATATCCATAAAAAAAGTATTTGATATGCAATAGGATGCAGTAATTTTCTAACTATCCTAAATGCTTAACCCCTTAAGGGGTCAATTTTTTTGCCAAAATGTTTAAAAAAAACGCGTATTTTTTATTCAATATAATTAAGCATAATACCTAACAGAACGTGAAAATGGAATACTTTTATTTTAATTTTCAGTTTTACAGTTTTCACACTATTTTTTATTTAATAATTGTGGAACACAAAAAACCCTAAATGTTTGCTTTTTATGAGTATACTCTGCATGCTATGAAGAATATGTTTTATATCTTTTTTAAGTACACTTTACATACTACGAAGAATGTTTCATATATTTTAAAATAATTTCTCTCATACTTACAAAACATTTCATGTTCGTACCTCTTTTTCAAACAGTTGAGGATTGTGTGTGTGTGTGTGCATATAAATATGTACACATAATTTGAAGCATTTTGTAATACAAAGTCTTACATTGCAATGGGGACATTGATAATATCGGCCTTTTTGAATTATATTTCCATTTTTATTTCTTCTCAAGCAACAAATTGCACATTGCCTTGCCAATCCCCGTTTTTTATCGAATATTTTCAAGAATCTAAATTCCTGCCTTCAATTAAAAATTCCCGCCTTCACCACAGAGAAAATATCGGATGAGAAATATTTCAGTACCAGTTCAAACTGCATCTCTTAAAAACACTAGCACTAATAAGAACTAAAAATATGTCCAAATGAAAGATAGATAGAAAATATCAGTGTTCATATCATGTACAGGTTAACTGGTTGTGGGTAGCTTTCGGTAGCTCATACTGTGTATGTGCAAACCAGTTAAATAGTTAATGCAAATTCCTTTCCTTTTGTAATACTTATTCTATGATGGTAGAAATTACTTATTAATTGTATAAATGCATTATTTCATGTTTGTGCAATTTTGGAACATACTCATTTAATACGTATAAAGTGGCATAACATGACCCAAATCATTTATTTCTTTTACTTAAAATGCGGCTTTTAGTTCTTTTAAATTTCATAAATATAAAAATATTTTATTACCCAGCATTATACTCAACAAAGCCGAGACTGTTTGGAGATGACAAGACGAAACTTTTTCAAAGCTACAATATTTATTTAAACATTAATTACGAGCATATGAAATTCTGGCTCAATAAACCCAAAACTTGTGTTGCCTGGGGATATTAATTGAAGTTTCGTTAACATTTAACAAGAAATCACCGAAATAAAGAAATTTTTAGTTTGGTCCCGCATTAGTCAAAACAAAATAATTCGCTAAATGCGTATGATATCTGAAAAGAATTCAAGGATATAAGTCAAAAATGTGACATTGTTGTGCTAAGGAAGGGAACACCTTAAAAATTTTTCGAAGTTTTGCGATTTCTGTTAATTAGTGACTGGAAGAAAATGTTTAGTTAAATAATAGTGTTACAAATCCTTATTTAAAGACTTTAATCATTCTAAGATCGTGGTTTAATTATAACGCTCCCCATCTCTTGTATTGAACCAAAATAAATGAAAAAAGAGTTCTGAATATGCCGTTTTAACTTGAGTTAAAATAGTTTTCGAATAGCTATCTAAGAAAATATTAGAATAACTCATAATGAATGAAATTTGTTAATGTCGCATGGTGGTTATAAAATCTTCAACTATTTTAACTTTATGATAGATGCTTTCACTGTCTATTTCAAGAAGAACATTTCTTGTTTCTTTTAAAAATTTTAATTTTCTTGTTTCTTTTTGCATTGGGTAGGAAAACGCTTTGTTTATATTTACTATTATTAATTTAATCTTGATATTGGAGTTTAAAATTTAAGTTTAATTAGTTTAAATTGCCAATAAAAGGAATTCGTAAGTGATTTTGACAATATCACACAATGGCGTTTGCATATGAAAGGTGAAAATAGTACGAAGGCTTAGGGCGAAGGCGAACGTAGGCTTAGTACGAAGCGGTTTTTGAATATTTAGATAAATTTAGTTTTCGTAAGCAATTTGTTTTAAAAAAGGAAAGCATATCAAAATACAAATTTCTAGAAAATTCAAAAAATTGTTATACTTCCTGGTAAGAACCTTAAGAATTTCTTAGAGGGTAAGATATGTAGACTTTCTGCATCCTCTTAAGGTATCCGACTACCCTAAAATCGTGAATTTTGCCAAAAATTGACAATTTTTTTATGATTTTATTTTATAGGTCATCTTATTAGCTTTATAAAAATACCAAGTTTATTATCTTCCATTCCCTGGAACAAAAACTACAAGGGTTTTAGTAAAAGCAAATGCCACTACTTTAAACAAGATGTCATACATTTAAATTGCGTTTTACTCGAAATGGGTTCTTTTTTGAAAATGCTGAAACACAGACAATGATTGCTCAAAGAGTTTTGAAAATAATTAACTGAAATTTTGTGTGTATGTTCTGTATAATAGTACAAGTGTTTTATAACCTTCAGATTTATCGACCACTGTTTTATTACAAAATTTACAGTCTCTTATGAAAATGTAATCACTGCGCTCTTTTTAAGCAATTTCATATAATAACTAAAATAAAGCGCTCTAATTTTTGTAAAAATTAAAATATCTCTTATCCTGAAGATCGTTTCAAAAATGAGTATCAAAGCAACACATCAAAATTGAAAATTTGTTCATAAACTTTTTGTACAGAATGGGCAACTTTTATGTGTAAATTTTGTGTAAAGTTTTACCCATTTTTTCCCATTTTAGTAAAAATAATTACTTTTTCTCTTCTTAGTTTTAGCAGATCTTTCTGAAAAAGTACTAAATAAATCTAAAAACCCCCCAAAAAATCTCCATATCTCCATTTTTTTAAAAAAAATTGTGGTAAGTAGTCGGATACCTTCAGATACTGACCCCAATGACACCGGAAAAACAATAAAAAAAATAATTCTGTTACCCCTCTGGAATGTGAAGTGTTCCAAGTGCGTGGGGTGGGTCTTAAAAGGGCATGATGCTTGGGAGTCAGATAATTGGTTAAGCTTAAGCATAATTCTTATTACTAATTGCAAGCGGTTTATTAATAGCTCAGTATAATCACAATTGTGAATAAATTCGACGCTTTTCACAAGAACAGATGCTTGATGTCAAAGAAATAAAGCCTTTATGTATCCGCAATTTATCTCTAAGTTCAACTTATGCTCTTGAAATATCTCATGCGTTTTTACAATTAAGAGTATCGAAAATGTCAGAATTTTTCCTTGTGTCATTTTTTTTTACTCCACTGCTATCTAAAGTAATTAATTCTTAAATATGCAATTTTTTTTTACATTTTCCATTAATGTGTATCAAGGGAATTCGTGAAAAATCTTTAATTATTCATAAGCATTTGTTTATGTTTTCATGATATCAATGTTCTTCAGGAATTTTTAATTATTCTCATCGCTTATTTACTCTTCTAATGTTTTTATCTCTGTCCTAAATATAACTTGAGGTGCATAATCAGTGTTTTAATCTTCCTTTTCGATCTTTTCTGCATATTTATAATTTCATCAGTTTATTAGAGTCGAGAGCATTAATAATGTAGTGGACGGATGAAGTAATTAACCCAGCTGTAATATGTTAAAAATTTCCAGCATAATAACTAAATGACTCATAATACGTTCGTGATTCGAAAAATTTCCAAGAATTTACATTTGGCTCATTTAATCAGTGGTTGAAAATTTTTTTGGGGAGAGTGTTTCGGAGTTTTTCATAATTTGTCTTTTCTCTTCCTTTTAACCCTTGACGACGCATGCTAGCCATGTCAAAGAAACAAGTACTGAAAAATCTAATTAATTAAAGTCAGAGAAAAGTTGCCAGTGATGAGCATCAAAGAGCCGGGTGTCCCGTTTTTTTCCCCTTTCTCTCTCTCTCTCTCTCTTTTTTTTTTGTAAAGATGTTGCTCCGCATTTTTACGCTACGAGAGTTTTGTTTCAGGCGTTTTTGTGTATTGTCTCAGTAGCGCTCCAGACTTCCTTTGAAAATTTTTTTTCCCCTCTAAGCACGCACATTTTTCCCTCTCGCTTTTTAATTGTGATTTATTTTTTTCCCTTTACATCTGAAAGTGTATTTCTGCGTTAATAACTTTTTTTACATGCTTAAATATTCAAGTTGGGTAAGGTTTTTAACTCGGACGAATGGAGGAAAGGGGTGGGGTGGAAGAGGGAGCTTTACCATTCCCATTCATCTGATTATTCGTAAGTAGTTTTTTCCCTCACAGCGATGACATTAAATAATGGTTTTATGACTTTTTATTCAGTTTCTTCAACTTTTCTTTCGAAAGGTGTTCTTATGAAAGATAAGTCGAGTATTTCGTATAACCTCATTAGCATGGTGTAAGGGTTTATCAACAACGATATGACGTAATTCGTTAATTCGTTCAATTTAATGTAACAGGATTAATATCAATCCTTTTACAGTTTCTGAATTTGTATGTAGATGCTCCAGTACATTGAGTAATTTCAGTTTATTAGTATGGAATTTTTTTGCACAAAAAAATTAACTTTAATCTGTAAAATACCTCTCTTTCTTTTCAATTACTTATTACCATGTTCTTGATTTCCTGAATCCGCTCTCATTGAGTTTTTCGGGTTCTTCTTCTGGCAAAAAACTCGATCAAGTGTGATATGAGTTCATCATTATTATAAAAATTTTGTGAAATTCAAAATAAATGATAGTTAGATGGTGCAAGGTCAGGGCTATATGGAGGATGCAAAATCACTTCCAAACAAAGTTCCAAATATTTCGTACATCTTGCTGAAGATTATTTTGAAGATGCATCAAGTTTGGACATGTAGAAGCTCCATTTTCCCTCCCGACCTTGCACCATTAGATTATTATTTATATTGAAGTTTACGAAGCTTTTAAAATGGTAAAAATTTCAGTTAAAATAATGACCTCAAGTGGTACTTGGTTGAGTTTTTTGCTGATAAGAACCAGAAACTTATGAGCTCACAATCATGAAGCTGCCAGAAAAAATGGCAACTGAATGGAAGATATTCGTCTGATGAAAGCTTATTTTTAATATAGCAAAATTTTACACTAAAAAAACCGAAATTACTTTCTTGCCAACCCAACATAGAAGTTTCTTGCGTTTAATGAGACCACATATAATATTATTCTATTGAACTTTTGAAACAAACGTCCTTTCTACATATTCCCTTGTTTTCATACATCGGCCTATTTTTAGTTTAAAATCTTAATGTTCTACTAGGTCTGCGGTAGCCCAGTGGTCAAGGTATCCGATCATGACAGGCATGTCATGAGTTCGAGCCCAGTACCACTAAAGACTCGCCGTGTAGGGCAGCGATGTGCGTTATCTGTCGAGAGCTGAAACGTCCTCCCGTTGGTGTGGTGTGATAGTTAGGAGAGGGGGATGCCAGCTCAGGTGTCATCCACGTCACTTGACCATGGCTCAGAATTACGTGGTCCGTCGTCAAAAGCCCTCGTGTAGCTGAACAGAGTGACGTTAATATTCACTCACTCACTTAATGTTCTACTAAAAATTTACTCTATATAATTTTTTTGTTCTGAAAGGAACTTGTATATTTTCAGATATATTTGTATATCATGAAGCATTGGTAGTTACAGTAAAATATGCTAGACATCACACATTTTATTTTTTGAAAGAAAATGAGAAATATATTGAGTAAAAACATTACTAAATTATTATGCTTATTTTTGTACTTCTTTTCTCGAACATCGTAAAATTTAAAAACTTCCTTTTTTTGACAAGGACCAAAAATTATTTATTTATATTTGCATTGAATTATTAACATACATATATAACAAGTCAAAAATATTACTTGCTTGATCAAATGCGGAATATATATTGTTTGTAAGTGCAATATTTTAATACCATTTATTTTTTACTCATAATTCTGTATGTATTTAAAAATGCGGCATTAATAATAATGAATGCATATTAATTTTTTATAGAATACAAATAAAGATGCATAAACATAATACTAAAAACAGATCTCCATTTACAATGGATTAAATATTCATTTTTTTTTCTGTTTTAATTACATAAAACTTCCTTCGTAAAATACAACTATGATATGGAATTAGAATAATGAAACACTTGAGTACTTTCAAAAATAATTTTAATACAATTTAGCTCCCATCGAGAATATTAGTAGATAGAAAGTTTTTATACGCATTAAACTTAAACCTCACTAAGATGCTTAAAGGATTAATGATAACAATTTCTTCTCTGATAAAATAAAAGATAGTTGAAAAACTGATAAACTATAAAGATGCAACGTGATGTAATGTTCTGAATGTAATATTTTCCCTATTTAATACAGTCAGGTCTTTATTACAAAGTTTCTAAATGAAAAAAAAAGGAGATAAATAGCATAAGGTACAGCTCGAAACTGACTGCAAATATAACTTTTCTGCTCAACATTGTATTGCATTGTAACATATTACTTTGGTCTATGAAAATATATGTGTGCACATTCAATGTAAGCTAGGAACTGAAAAGTAATATCAAGTTGTTTACGTTTTATACTTGAAATATATAACAGTCAGACATGTAACAAAGTACCGCAATAAATATCTCTTATATTTTGTTATATAAAAAATTTTCCATGTCATATATTACACTTAAGAAACAAAATTTCGAAGTCTGTAAGCGCATGGCAGGTTTATATCATAAACATATCTGTTTTTATGGGTTGCTGGGAACGTTAAGACTTCCAAAAATTTATTCTTCGGTTTGAAAGATTTAGTCCCGCCTTTTTCCTACTTTTATATCCTTTAAAACCTTACGTCAAAATAATTCAGAGTTTGTATTAAATATGTTCAAATCCTTTGCATTAAAACAAACACTCTATTAATATCTTCAACCGATTTCACTGGGTGGAGTTGTCAGAAAACTATCGACATTTTCCAACGCAAACATTAATTCGCTCCGACCGTTCCTTTCCATGACTGCACGCATCCATTTTTCTCAGATTCAAGAAACTGTCGGAGGTTCTCAATTTGACTGCGAACAATGATTATGACTTTCCTTTTTACGTCTTGTGTATTGTCAATAAAGTTAAGAATTATTCCGTAAACTGGTTTTACACTTCTTTGAGCTGTCTGACAGTGGTTTTGAAGAATACTGGATTCTTGTGAATATGTAATTTAATATATTGTTTAACATAATTCCTACTCCCTAGCAAACTTTTTACTTTATTAGCGAATCTATAGATAGTATTTTTTGGAGTTCAATAATTTAATTATTTATTATGTATCTATATGCTAAAACTGCTTTAAACTAAATTATGAATGTTACATACATGATACTTTTGCGGATACAGTAAGACCCCGCTTAACGCGGGGTATACGTTCCATCGAAGTAGAGCGTAATATGAAACAGCGTTAAACGAGGTTATCTCATCAGGTAAATAATGGGGTTAGGGAAAGATAGGTAGAAAATTGGTCAGGTATTTTACCATTACATTTATTAATTGTGTTTTTTATAACAATTAAACAAAAATTTATTTCTTACAAATATAGAAATATGATAAACGAATATACATATAAAAATAAAAAAATTATAAGTCTTGGTTTAATGGCATATTGCGTTCAATTTCGTCGTCAGTCCATATAGAAAATCATTTTTCCATTTCCTGTATTTTATTATTTCTAGAACGGGTAATTCTAGTTGAAGAGCTTGTCGTAGTTGCAGTTGCTGATGACAGTATTCTTTTCTTTATTTTTAAGAATGGTTCTTATTGTTGAAGTTGCGAAATTCAATGCAGCTCCCATTTGAGATTGATGTTCCCCAGTATCTAATCTTCTCATCCCTTGCATTTTAGTTTCAAGCGAAAATGCTTTTTCTTGTTGCTCTATTTTCGTGTTTTTTATTAGCACCCATGATAAAAACTAAAAATCATAATATTTGTCACTATAGCAATTGTTATATTGCATAAATTTATACTTACAATAAAGTCAACAAATGTTTGAAACGATAAAAATATGTTCGCATAACAGGAAAGAAGAAACACAGATAAACTGCTTCGGATATCGGGATGCCTAATACTGCATGCAATTTAGGGGAATCACACAATTAAAATAAAAGAGCGTTAAATCGAAACAGCGTTAAGCGGGGTCTTACTGTAGGTATGTGGTTTTTGATGCATCATTATGCATAATTCAAGCCTTTTCACTTTGGCGAATTGATAGAATTTTCACGGATGTGTAATTTAATTAACGTAACTGTAGACTTCTCGAACATTTTTAAACTATCTACTAATCTTATATGACGATATTTTTGTGAATATTTAAGTTCGAATATAAATTTATTCATAATTTACATAATTATTCACAACTTTAAAAATAGAGATGACTTACAAAAGTTATACAAATTTAGAATGATAAATAAATTTGCATGAAGCTATACTTTATGAAATATTAAAACATAACCTAGATATTTTAAAAATATAACAAATATTTTTATTTATATTTTTTAAGAAAATTTTTTGTTGTGCAGGTACTTATTTATATTAGTTGAGATTTATGTTGTGTGTGGGAATTTGGCTCCATTAATATGACATACGTAAAAAAAGTAGTGCAAGACTTTGCTACTCTAAATAGGTTTTTTCGTGACTAAGTTCACTGTTTAATGCATATAATTAAATTGAAAAGAATAAAAAATATTGTCTATTTCTCGTTCTTTCAAATTGCTATTGAGTTTTACCATGTAATTATTTAAGGCATTACGAGGTGTAACACACACACACACACAAATGAGACTGGTCCAATAAATTATTGTACTTATATAATCAGTTCTCCGTGACAGTATCCCCTTCAGAATTCACACACTTCTGCATTCAGTGCTGCCATTGCTGGTAACAGTTCTGGAAAGAGGTTTTTGGAAGCTCCTTTGAGAGATTTTCCATTTTTGCCTGAACCTCTTCAACTGAGGTAAAATGGGTTCCCCTTCAGCAAGATTTAATTGTAGGAAATAAAAAAAAGTCACATAGGGCCAAATCAGGTGAATAAGGAGGATTCCCCATCACAGTAATGTTTTTGCTGGTCAGAAAGTGCTTGACAGATAGGGCCATGTGAACGAATGCACTTTCTTGGTGCAATAGCCATCTATCACTCTCCAATTCTGGCCTTTTTTCCCCTAATTTTTTCACGAAGTTCTTTTTAGTACTGTAATGTAGTAGTGCTGATTAACAGTTTGACCTCTGATGTGAGTGGCAACTCACTCATATCATGAATTTTGGTAATGTTTTGGTCTGTAATCGGTGCCCTTGGGCGCCCAATAGGTTTATCATCTTCCACACTGACCCTTCCCCTTGAAAACCTCTTATATCATTCAAACACATATGCATGAGACAAAGTTTCATCTCAATAAACATCGGTTAAAATATAAAATTATTTCGTGGCTGATTTTTTAAGTTTCACAAGAAACTTGATGTTGATTCGACATTTTTCGGGTAGAATGCATTTCCCGTGTTTACTCAATGACGCAGTACTCCTAACTGGCGTGATCGATTAATTCGAAACTGACCACATGGATAGAGGTGTGTGGGATGACGTCACCAAAACAGTTGTTGACAAAGCTCTTTTTTCAAACTACACATTTAGTCTCGTTTTTGTGTGTGAGTGTGTGTCATACCTTGTATTAACATTCTTTTGAATAACCAAACAAAAATTCAGAATAAATTTTCCTATTAGAAAAACACTTCCAATATTAATATGGTATTGTATCAGGTTTTCATGCATATTTTAAGCCTCTAGGGTTACTATGATGTTTAAAGTGAAATCCTCACTTTGTGAAAGAACCGTGTTGAAGCAAATGCGTATTTTCTATTTAAGTAGAAATGCAGTGAATGGAAGATAGGAACAAGAATAGAGGAAATATAGAAGAAAGGATGGAAGAGGAATAGAAAAATTAGAAGGCATTATAAACGTGTTGCTGAAGTCAAAACAATCTTATCAGAAGAGATTCAGAGTGCGTACGTCTGATTTGAATCCCATTATAAGTCTACTGTTTAGAAATTGCAAGATGAGTAAATCTTATTATAATCCTTATTTAAAGTGGATTCAACCAAACCTTTAACAAGTTTAATTTACTATGATTGACCATTCAAAGATTGAATAAACTTCATACGGATTAGGATTAAGTCAGATATTTATTAGAAATAAAATGTATCTTGTAAATAACGAAGCGTATGCGACCCAAAATTCGTTTTGTTATGGTATGTATATCGTTTATTATACTTTGCGATTAAAATTTAGACAGATTTAATAAGTATGCAATTTTGCATTTGTAAACATGAGGATAAAATTAATTTCAAATTAAAATATAAGGGATGATTGATGCATATTTTGTGCACAAAATTGTGTAGGATCAAAATGAAATATGCAGCCTACTGAATTAAGTAATTTTCTATCCCCCGTACTGAAGTCATAAATTGATACCTACGCTGGAGTATTTTTCTGTATGAAAATATATTTTCAATTTGGGTTCTATTTTTCTAATTAAGTGAACAAGGCATATTTTTTGGTGAGAGATAAGTAACAGGTCAAATATCAGCAATGAAAGATAATAATAATAAATGATAAGGATAAAATACGACAACTACAATTATTTTTTAATTATGAAATTAATATTTATCAATAATGCAATGTGAAAGGAAACGAAAAAATAACGCGTTTACAATTGTGCTTTGAATTGCGAATAATAAGAGAAGTGGCATTTGAAAAAAATTCTTTTAATACACCAACTTATATTACAAAAGGGAATAAAACTCGTGTTCTTTCTTTTAAAACTTAAACTTTGTTTAAAGTAATCAGCAAATTTTGAACTATAAATGTAGTGTTTTAATAATGCATGTATAATGCTAAATTTACTACATGAAAGACTACAAGATTCTTTCTAAAAATATACTGCATCTAAATATGTAAAAAATGTGCTTTTCTTTAGTGAAAAAATATACTTTTATTAAATATGTAATATGCAATTAATTACGGTTAAGAAATTTTTTTTCAGTACAAATATTAATTTTGTATGAGTTAAACCATGAATTAAATTCATGAAACATCTTAGATCTTTGACTGCTCATAAGTAATTTCGCTTCAAATACTGTTTTTTTTTATTTATCGCTGTCTTTCTAGAATGTATAATTCTAGCTATAACGAATAATAAAGACAATTTTTTTTATAGTTTTACTAGATATTTCTAGTAAATGTTTGAATTAATATGCTTAAATTAATATCTAGGAAATTTATACATTATGTTTTTCCATGCAAACAATATTTATTTTCTTAGATAAAACTTAGAAAACATTTCCATTTCCTTCATATATATGAATCTGAAATTCTTAAATTTCTTAAGGAGTATCGCGTACCTAAAAAAATCAAGCTAAAAGAAAGAAACTTACATTTTAGAACAGATAAAAGATCTTTAAGAGTGCCTTTTCTTCAAGGAAACCCTTTAGGACCTCCTGCAAGAATAGAAAACTTAATTAGATAATTCAATAAGTCACTTTCAGAATTATTAAATTTTTAAGAAATGTTTTTTATAATTAGAAGCCTTTTATCTATATGTTAATTTGGAAACCATTGTGAGTTAAATTCTTTTTAAGAGTAAACTTTCACTGTTTCTGTAATTAATGATATTCAAGGAAATAAAGATATTTTTTTTTAATTAATTCTTCATGTTATCCATTTAGGAGAAAAGTACGATACTTGTAAATTAGTTTGTTAAATTCGTGTTTGAAAATTTAGTTTTACTAAATTAAATTTTTTGTTAAGAAACATATATGAGTCCACCACACCCACCAACTTCACATACACATGATTACACACACACACAAAATTGTTCTTCTTTTCTTAAATTTTTTAAAAGATCTTACTAGAAAATTTGAAATGCTATTTTTTTCAATATATATATATAGTAATATAAAATAAAAGTGAAGAAGTACTAGAACCTACAGTGCTAAAGCAGGAAGAAATTTGAATTCACCAGACACAACAAATGTAGATACAAAAAAGTCTTTGGACTAAACTGGAGACCTATTATGATTTCTAAAGCTGTCGCTGAATTAGGCCAGCGAATTATATATATATATATATATATATGTCATATTGCGAAGTCAACAAAGAGAACTTTTTGTGAAAAACAGAGTTTTATTCATCCAGTGAATCGACACACCTTTTCGGTGAAACAGACCAACGCCAAGTGTCCCGAATTTTAATTGAACTGTATGAATATACTTATTTCAAAAACTGCATAATGATCATATTTTTGTTTTTGTTTTCGATTGGAAAGTAAAGAGTGGGAGCGTATATACGAAGATCATAAAAATTAATGAGCTGGGATCGGAATTGTTATTTTTGGAATTTCTTTTCAGAGAAATAATAAGCTGTTTAATATAAGACTCGAATATGTTATGGAAAATAAATGTTAAATGGTAAATTGGAGATTTGGTTTCGGATATAAGTTAATTATGCTTACATTAGCTGCCCCCCCCCCTCAATTTTAAGAGGGAGTCATTGGCGTGGGTACAAACGCTACGTAAGTGTACTATTGTGTTTTTGTAGCTCATTCATTAATCTCTCTGTATGTAAAAGTATTTTTTGTGGTGTTGTAATAAATTTATTATACGTACTATTGCTACAGCGCCAACGTTCGAGATAACTTGCCAAGTTAGCAACCCCGATTTTGCATGTGTCGTACACTCTGATTTGACTTCGTTTCATATAATGTCGCCTATACGGTTACGATAGTACATTATAGCAAACTCTCGTTGAAAAATATCACAAAGTTTACTCGTACTGGAATCGTTGCTTGAGAAGAAAGGTGTTGTCTCATACGAAGACTTATTAACAATAGACGAAACTAAATACTAAATTTTCCAGGAAGCTGCAAGAGCTGCAGGTTTATCCAAATCTGAGGAATTAATCAATGAAGTGTTGGACGATGCAACTTCAGTGATGAATTTAACTGAAGCAGAGTGTCAAGAACGAATTTTGCGATAAGAAAGCAAATAAATAGAGCAACACATGTAAATTACAGTTTTATAATTTGAGCAATGAGTATGAATAGTTGTATAATTTGAACAATGGGGGTTGGTCCACCGTTAAGTGGACAGGGGGTACCACCCCTCTCCCTGATATTTATTTAAAAAAAATGATGGTGCTTCTATTTCTTAGTTCAACATTTTTTTACCATACCATCATGATCAATTTCGCCAATCCAAAAGAGGTCGCCAAATGCTCTCATCCTTATTATTGTGTTAGAATATACGAGGGAACGATTCTCGACTATTTGCAGCATATCGCAGCATTGGACGACGTCTTTTGATTTGACGAAACTGTTTTAGAATATAATATGTATAAGTATTTGTAATTCATTACCTTAGAACTGCGAAATCCTTGCATATGATAAAACCGTGTTTGCATAATAGCTGAAATCTTAACTTATGAAACTGTCTAAATCTATATTTAAAGAAAAAAAATTGACAAACTAAATGAAAAATTGCATCTGAACTTAAAAATAGTTTTCTATACATTGTTTCATTTTATTTTTGTTAAATAACATTTTTACTATCCCAATTGGTTATAATAAGTTGCTTAAAATTCTTTTTTTATGCGATTTCAAGTTAGGAGAACAGCAATTAAGAAAAATACATTTCTATTATTTAAGAAAGCGTCCATGCTCTTTTTCTTATTCAAAGATATTTTTTTTCTATCGTACCGCCAAGAACTTTTTTTTTTGGATATCTGCGTTTATGAAGCGCGTAGTGCTTCGTATTTATTTATTGCGATTTTTTTTTTCTTTTTTGCTCCCTTTTTAAGCCTGTTGCAGTTACTTTCATAGGCGTGTTTTTCTGGGAGTATTTCCGATTACTTGTATTACTCGCTCTAGTTCCCGGTTCACTTAGCGCATTGTCTCCGTTATCCATTCAAATGCTCCTAGTTTTTCATTTCAGTCGATAACGCAAAGATATCTCTTTTCACCAGAAAAAAAAATAATGGATTTCAAAAGTTCACTACTGATACTTAATCACATGTTTCTCTCCTCCGCAGAATAAAGATTGCAGATTAAAATATAATGCGTTTAAAAAATGAACGAAAACGTGGAAAGAAAAAAAAATATTCATAAAGACATCGCCGACTACAAAGAGAAAATACTGCGTAGTGGGAGGCTTTGTAATGAAGAACAGAAAGAAGATAAACAGATTTAATACTATAAATGAAGGTTTTATTCAACTGCTTTCACGTACAAGAACAACTGCCTTTAGAAAATTTTTTTGCCTTCATTTTTATTCAAGAATCTTTTCCCGCGTTTAAAGAATTCCTTGTGCTGCCTTCGGTGTCTATAATTGGATTTTCATTCATTAACATAGCCCAAACCTCTCAAATGCTCATTCTGAATTCAAAATACTGTTTGTGGTGTTTGAATTTACTTCTTTGTAAAACATGTCTAATTAAGAGAAAAGCTCTAGCCCTGATTTCCTTAGCCATATCTCTCAGCTATACCTTCCTTCAATTTGAATGTTATTTCTTATTTGAAAGAAACCTATGCGATATCTTAAGACTTATAGAGCTATTGTTTGAAAACAATGATATATAAAGCAGTAAATTTTTTGGATAACTTATTAGAAAGAATCGTTTATAATGTGAATGTACTTTAGTTTTTATCATATTTTCACAGCAGTCTTTTCCAATTAAGTGGAAATATTTTGAAGGTTTTATCATCAGTAAGAATTTAGTTTGAAAATAGATAAAATAAATAATATTTGTTATTGATTCAAAAGAACAATAGACGTAAAATTATTTGCATACAGAGTTTAAACTGCAGTTTGTTGGTGATTTGCCAAAGGAACCTTAAGGCTTTGAATGGATTCTTTTCGAAAAAGCTTCTTTGTATGTTTCCCTATTTCACTTAACCATTGTAATGGAAACATGTCACTTTGTATAAAATTTCGTTTCCTGCTGCTCTATTGAACTAGAATAATTTGATTTACTAAATGCAAATTAAAACAGCAGGAATTTTATTTGTTTCCCGACAGTTTCGGAAATATTTAGTATTATGAACAATTTAATGCAACTGAAGTACTTGAATGTGAAGTTTAGATTGTATCCCCGGACTTTATCTTTTGTTTCTAAATGAAGAATTTTAAAAAGCAAATATGTTTCTAAATTTACTTAAAATATCGCTATGGGATGTAAATAAAAAAAAAGTTTTGAGTATTTTTTTTTTTTTTTTTAAATCCTTAATTCGATTAAATGTGACTATAAATTTTGTATTATACATGGGTGAAAAAAATAATCTCAATTTTTTACTTAATGGAACCCTATTTTCTTTAAGGTATCCGACTACGTTCGGAACCGTGATTTTGAAAAAGCGCATAAATGGATAATTTTCATGATATTTAGTGTCATTTAGATTATAATATATGCATACAATTGTTTTAATCGCATGTTGACAAAAAAAATTATTTAAATAAAATATTTGGAAAAAAATTAACTTAGAATAATTTTTTTTCAAAATGTTCTCCTTTTATGAAAAATGCTTCAATTATAATAATATTTTGGCTGCATATAACTCAGACCTCTCTAGAGAGGCTCAGCTAGAATTTTTGAAATATATAACATAGAAGTGGGTTTATCCATATTTTACGGAAACTGAGAGGAGCAATTTTAAGAAAAAAATGCTGATAATTGTTTCAATTGGTAATAACTCTGAAAATAATGTGAATTTTTCAAAAATCATTGTTGAGCCTCAGTAAAAAGGTCTGAGCTATATACAGGCAAAATATTATTATAATAGAAGCATTTTTCAGAAAAGGAGAACATTTTGAAAAAATATTATTCTAAGTTAATTTTTTGCCAAAATATTGTATTTAAATAAAAAAAAAAATTTTGTCAAAATATCCTTAAAACAACTTTATACATGTAGTCTAATCTAAGTGACACTATAAATATCATGAAAATTATCCATTTATGCGCTTTTTTAAAATCACGGTTCCGAACGTAGTCGGATACCTTAACACTATCTCTCTCATTTCAAACATAACAAGTAATATATAAAAAAAAATTAAGCCAATTCCTACATAGGTCAACAAAGAAAACATTTGTTACATTTTGTTAAATAATTACAATTAATATAAATATGTATATACATATGGCAGAATCTCAGTATTAAGTGGCAAAATAGAAATCGATTTCCCTTGCAATTTTTCATTTTCCTTTGTATATAGGGTGTTGGACTATTATTTTTGTTTGTTACTATTGATTAATCTAATAAAATAGAATAGTAAAGGAATCACATTCTCAGAAATTAGACCAACCCAAGGGGGATTCGAACCCACAACCTTTGGATCAGAAGCTCAAAGTGATATCCATGGCACTGCAGGGACACTACCAGTGATTTTCCTTTTATATATGGTGTTGTACTATTATTTTTGTTTATTACTATTAATTAATTAATTTATTATTATTTTAAAAAACTGAATTAACATCACAACTGTCATTCACTACAAGTTTAAAAAGAAGTATTTGAGCTTAAGTGGAGGAATAAAAAGTATTTTATTAACGATTGAAAATTTGAATAAGATATCTATATATATATAAGGAGAGTGTTAACTAATTGTGAAAATTGTGTGTGAAAAAAAAAACCACGTGTCTCTTAGAAATTCAAATAAATTTTGTAAAATACCACACAAACACACACATTTTTAGAAAAACATTAACATGTTTCAAGTAAGTTGTCGAATATTAAGGCATGATTATTCACGCTATCTTAAGAAAATCTTGCATAAATAGCTTGGTTCTTAACAATTAGTTTCTCTTAAATCCTCTTAATTTCACATTAAAAAATAGTTTTTCTTCTACGATGTACTATCTAGAGCCGTTACTAAGATAATGATTATTCTTGAGATCTATTTTGCATGTTAAATACCTTTACAAAAACTCTACTTTAATGCGTCGGTTCGAAAAACTCAGGAATAAATGTTGAAAAAACCTTAAGAATGGTAAGTCAAATAAGCTTAAATTTTTGTTCCTTGTTAAACATTTTTTCTCCTTTTGAAAATAGATTTAAATAAACATTTTTTAATTACATGGACGAAGGTAACTTTTGGAGCTTTATCGTAAGTTACCTATTCTGATAAATATTCATTTTCTTAAAAGTCATTTCTGAAGGAATTTTTTTTATCGTAAGAATATTCTTAAAGTGTAACGAGAAAAAAAAGTCAAAAACAAAAGCCTGAAGAGGAGAGCAAGTCATATCTTTCCAAAAATGAGTTTTTCCATTTTTTGAGACAGTTGTAGGACAAGAAGCCATTGTAAAAGTAGGATATTTTATGAAAAGATATCGCCTTTCAATTCCAGTAAAATAGTTTTTGTCTACCTTTTTTGTTGACATTTTATGGCAATACTGTGATAAGACCTGGATAAAACATGAATGTATATCTTTCATGAAAATAATAATGAAAATCTCAATTCCATCATCTACCTATATATATATGTATATATGTAATAAAATAAAATAAAATAATAGGAGACAAAATTGTACAAGGCTAAGAAAGAATGAAACCGGATTTTAAGAAACATATCAAGAAAAAAAAATGGTGCAAAAGAATATTGTACTAAAATTGGATAAAAACAGACAATACAAGGAACAGAGGTGTAGAGCTATTAAAATTGAAAACACCGAAAAAGTCTTTTGGACTAAAATGGAGTCCTATTATGATTTCTATAGCTGTCGCTGAAGTTGGCCAGCGATTTAGGGTTAAAAAATGCTTTATGGATCAAACTTCCTCGTATTGCAAAAATTTTCGACATAATAGGGAAAAAAAACCATGTTGAAAAATTAAAATTAGGCCAATATCTATCTACACGTGGATAGAACACTAGACAGTAAAATAAAATGAATATGTGAATAGTGAAAATAGAAATGTTCTTCATATCAAGATGAATATTAAGAAATTTTTTTTTAGAAAAAACCAAGATAAAAACTTACATGAAAATAAGCTAACCATTAAGATATATAAAGAGTAAGTATTTTATTCGAAATCATGTTGACGTGTTAAGGCATAGAAGCAAAAAACAAAGACACCACCATACATATATGTGTGTGTGTATGTGATGAATCCTCAGCCTTTTATGTGTCAGTTGGTGTCAACTTCCTACCAAGACAACTCAACCCCCTCCCGCATAAGTACTTTTTGACTACTACTTCGGTGGACTTACTGAAAACACATGGATGAACGAGTCGCTCGCTGCTGATCGACGCTGAAATCGGACTCGTCTTATCATGACTTGAAGGACTGTTTTGAGGAACATTGGAATAAAATATGATATGATAAACGACTGCATGTTACATTTCTCCTGTCAATCTTTAAGAATTACTCCAATACGTGATACATATATATATATTGAACCATTCCAGTAAGTCAGATTCAAGAACAGAAAGAGGGGTAGCTTACAATGACTTTCTTGTTTTCGATGATTTTTCAACATATTCTGCAAATTTCAATTTCTGATCACTGTTAAATAATTGCAGCTGATATCAAGGTTGAAAAGAAATCGAATTTTTACTAATCAAAACTAATAAAAAAAATCTTTTTATGTCAGTTGAAATAATTCGTTAATTTGAAGTTTATTATTCTTTAAATGTTTTTTTTTTTTTTTTTTTTTTGCCATTATTTTATCGGAGGAAAAGAAAAATTCACTAAATCCTGAAATTCGCTAAATAGGGGTTTGGAAAAACTGGGATCCGACTGTATATATAAATGCTTTTTATTTACTTAACACTAAATAATTTTTAGACTGAAAGATAAGAGGTAATTTTATAGCAAAAAATACCTCGTATTTATAAAAAGTTAAGATAATTCAAATAATAATCAAACAGAAAATATGCTTTTTCATTTCAACCACAAAAATTAGCTATTTTTCATTCTTTTTTACTAATGCACAAGATCCAGATGGGCTAATTTTTAGAACCAGAATACCGTCGATAAACATTAATCATATTGAAAACTATTCAAAGGGAAAGTAATGATAAACCCATTTATCTTTGGAAGCAAACGCCTATGCATTTTCTTGTGAAAGAATCAAAATATAATAATTTGTTAATTTATTTAGAGTTAATATAGCTCTTTGCTACCCGTGTCTGATCTCGTACATTTTAACCATGTTCACAACCAGGACGGCACCTGAGCCAGAACAAACTTTTACACGATGCCTTGTGAAAACTATAAGGTGCATGACGAGTCATTAGTTGAGTCAGGTCTCAAACTTATGGCTTAACTCGTAGAAGAAAAAATATATTGAAGTAAAACATTTAATCAGGATTCCTTAATGATGTGTGTGTGTGTGGTTAATCTTATAATGGTAATCATATATATATATATGTTGCTCTATTCACACATTAAGTTGATAAGAAACATGAAAATTAATCATGAATTACTCAGCTGTATTACCTAATAATTTTTAACTTGAACTCCTTATAAATAAATATTAAAAAAATTTTTTAAAAAGTGTCTTTTATACAATTTGTGTAGATTCCAGTTTTTTAAATTTTAATTATATCATAAATAACCAAAGAATCAGATCACACAGATGAGGTATAAGAAATCATACTTTTTCATTCCATAATTTTTAGTCACTGAGTCAAACTTTATTCATAAATAGATGATTGTAGAAACTTTATAATAGATTATAGAAGGTACGAGGATAGTTGAATGATATTTGCAAAATTCGGATTTTTTTTTATTTGAAAATTTTTAAACTTCTGCGCATAACCTTTTTTTTTTTTTTTTAGTGGCATGACATCAAACTTCCCCCAGCATTATTTCCTCCTATTTATAGAATATACTAAAGTGAGAAGTGTATGCAAAGGTTTTTGATGCCTCTATTTAAGAAAAGGCTAATACTATTACTAAGAAGCCTTTTTTCTCGCATAGTTAAATTGTGGCCGCGGTAGCCTAGTGGTCAAGATATCCGATAGTGGCTGGCGTGTCACGAGTTCGAGCCCAGTACCATTAGACCCACCGTGTAGGGGAGCCGATACACGTTAAATCTATTAAGAGCTCAAACGTCCTCCCTTTGATGTGGTAGTTAGGAGATGGGGGTGGAGCTCAGGTGTCGTCCACGTCACTTGACCATGGTTCAAAATTACGTGGTCCGTCGCCAAAAGCCCTCGTGTAGCTGAAAACAGTGCTGCGTTAATATTCACTCACTCCAATTGGAAGCCTCTCGAATCTTCATTAACCATATGATTTCCGGTGCTTAACACGCTGATTGATCAGATTTGGTGGCTGAGGTAGTATATTGCATCATTTCATCGTGAAATGTGTCAACCTGGCAATATTTATCGTGATAAAGTTGCGGTTAATATTTATATTTCCCGTTAGGCAGGTAAGAGTTAACTATTTCGCGATGTCTCTTAGAGGTTTAAGATTATCATAAATTAAAGAAAATCCTTAGAAAAGGAAAGTTTAAATGGAGTATTACATATTTATATATAAACATAAGTATATTTCTCCATCTGAACAAGTTTGTCGAGGGTGTGAGAGGGTTTGAGGAAAAAGCAGATATCATAAAAATAGCTACTTTTATTCTATCTGCAGCATTTTATGAAGCATGCAATTGTATATAACTAAACTCTGGGAGCACTCAGAAATCCTAACCCCTTACTGGATATACTAAATTTTTGAAAGTATTTATCTGGAGTTGAAGCTTCTTGTTCAGATCCTTCTCGAAGCTCGACAACTTAGTCAGCTCCAAGGTTAATTACTTCACCAATTCTTTGTGGATTCTACGTCGACTTCTAATCTCACGCAATCACCCAGTTGCTGTTCACGTTTACCAATACTTGAATTTCACGCTTAACCATTAACTCACATACTCAACGACAGGCACTTAAATAGTAATTACATTTGCATAAAATCGAGTCATCTCTACGGAAAGGGTTTTTAAACTAAAGAATATTTTCTCCAAGAGGATTAGCTGAAGAATCCGAATAGAACCTGTTTAAAGTTTACCACAAAAAAAGTTACTTTTCTATTCTTCATTGTTAGATGAGCATTAGCCATAATGTAAATAAACTAGACAAAATGTAACGAATTCTTTGACAACTTAGCGGTTTGCGATTGGTAATAATGATGGAGCAATATTGATTCCATTGTAGTTTCTGCAGAATGAGGGGACAGTCAAAATGTTCGAATGCTCCGTTATATATTGTAGTCGGGGGGCAATAACTCGTAATGACATGTACTAATGACAAAAATCGTCCTATAACCTAAAAATACCATCACCCTCTCCTCCAAGAAGATTATTAATGACAGCGAAATATTGCGCGGGAAACTTATTCGAAAAGCCACTCGCCCCGGTTTGAAGCAGTGGAATTTTGCTTCGCGTTGACAAATTGCTGCAAAAATCGGAACCTCCTTGCCAGCATGTAATTAGTCACCGCTGCAACTAATGAGATGTCATTTGCAGTCAGGCAGTAGTTTTTCAGACGAAAACTGCTTGTAATCTCCGCGATTGAAATTACGGGGGTTATGAGAGAGAAAAAATATGTAAATAAATAAATAACTCAAAAGAGTTAAAGGAAAAATTTTTGAAATTAGGCTTATGGCAGAAGGAATCTTCGGATGAGAAAAAGGAAACAATTTTTGTTTTCGGCGCATTCATTTCGGTTCACAATTTCGGAGATGGTTTATTATGTTGCTTGTTTATTTAATATTTTTTCCTTGTTCCTTTTATTTTTAAAGATTTTTGGAAGGGATGGTTTTTATTTTTGTCTTCGTCGTGGCGACCATGAGCGCCGCTGCCTCACGCATACCGAGAGAATTTGAGTGACAGCTTTGTTCTCGACTGGGAGAGCGAAAAAAAAGGAACAAAATAAAAATAAAATCGGGAAATATCGGAAAAAGGGCGAACAGAAAGCGTCATTCGGTTTCTGTCAGCTAATTAAAAATCGAGTCTCAACTTTTGAAACACTCGACTGAGAATAAATGAGAGCACACTTGGAGTTCTATTTGGTGCTCCTCGCCCCCTCTGCTCACTTTATCAAAAGTCATTGTCACTACTTATTATCTTTTAAAGCGAGCTGTTACCGAAGACTTGTCAAAATATATTAAAACGTTTGTAAAGCAATGCTGTTGGGTAAAAAAAAAAAGAGGAGCAGTTTTTAATGAAAGGCAAATTGCCAAAATTAAAAATAATAAGAAAAACTATTGTTGTTCATTTTCTTTTCCAAATTTAAAGTAACCCATTGATATAACAATAATTGTCTCTCAAGTTTTTATTAAACGTTTCGCAGCGCTTTGGGATGCTATTGAAGGGCTCTTTAAGTGTGTTGCCGAGACGTAAAAAATAAAATAACTTAATGTGGAAGTATCATCAAAAAACCCGAAAATATAACATCAGCAAATTTGTACAATGATGTATAATGTTTTATAAATGATTTAATGTGTGTAAATTATGTGTATAAATAAAAATGAAATGTAAATGGAAATTCTAAAAACAACATATCCAACACTTTATGTACGTTTACGTTTCATTCGGGCACCATGTGCGTAAACGCATTACATACGTTACAAAATGTGCATGCTCTGTCACGTGCAATGACTGTGGTAAAATATTTTACATATATATATATATATATATATATATAAGGAGATGATATTTTGTGTATTCTTTCTATACTTGATTTGCACATATTTTTAATTCTTACAGTGAGATTATTAGTGCTAGTGTTTTTAAGAGATGCACAGTTTGTGTGTGTCCATGGTACTGAAATGCTTCTCACTTGAAATTTTCTTTGTAGTGAAGGTGAGAATTTTGCGTTGAAGGCAGAAATTTAGATTCTTGAAAATATTCGATAATGAACAGGTATTAGCAAGGTAATGAGCAATTCGTTGCTTGAGAAGAAATAAAAATGGAAAGATAATCCAAAAAAGCCGATATTAACTCTGTCCCCATTGTAGTGAAAGACTTTGTATTATACACCCTGCTTCAAATTGTGTGTGCATATACATGGGCACACACACACACACACACAAAATCCTCAACCATTTGAAAAAGAGGTGAGAACATGAAGTTTTTTTGTAAGTATGAGATAATTTCTTTTACAATATATGAAACACATTCTTTATGATATGTAGAGTGTACTTATAAAAAACAAACATTTGGGGGTTTTTTGTGTCCCACAGTTATAAAATAAACAAGTAATATTAAAAAAAAGGTCAATTCCTACTTAGATCAACAAAGAAATTTATTTTAGCTATTTTTTATTAAATAGTTACAATTAATATAAATATGTATATACATAGGACAGAATCACACCATTAAGTGGTAATTAATTTTTAGTAATTATCATTAAAGTATTGTATTGTCATCCAAAACAATCGTGTATACAACATTTCAGTTAAATTGAATACTTTAAAACGTGAGAAAAAAAAACCTTTTAAAGTTTTGACCCAAGTCACTAAAAATGAAACCAACGTGGCTGTATCTGTAATTCTTTAAATAATTAGTTTCAGGCAATTAGTTTTAATTAATTATAATTAAATTATCATTTTTTACCCAAAACAATAGTGTATAGAAAATTTCAGCTCAAATGAACGCTTTAAAATGTGAGAAAAAAACCGTTTCAAGTTTTGATACAAGTCGCCAAAAATGATTCCAACGTGGCTGTATTTGTAATTCTTTGAATAATTAGTTTTAATCAAGTAATTTTTATTTATTATAATTTAACTACAGTATTGTTATCCAAAATAATCGTGTATATAAATTTTCAGCTCAATTGAGTGCTTTAAAATGTATTTTATTAACGATTGAAAATTCCACCAAGATAAATATATAGAGAGTGTGAGCTAATAGTAGGAATTGAAAAATAGGGCGAAAACTTTAAAATGGAAAATTAAAATAAAATTCTTTTCTTTTCGCATTCTGTTAAGTATTTTGTTTAGTTATATACAATAAAAAATGTGCCTTTTTTGGAATATTTTTGGCAAAAAAATTGACCGCTTAAGGAGTTAACTACATTAAAAATCAGTTATATCGAAGATGTGTCTTGTAAGAAAAATTAAATTCTTCAATTGTTGCGAAATTACAAAGCAAATTCCATTGATAAAATATTTTACAGATTGAATAAACTATGGTTCACTTCCAAATATTTTCTGAGCCGTAAATAATAGCCTTAGTCTTTTATGCTTTTTTCGTAGACCAATTAATTTTATCTTGCAACAAATACGTCTGAAAGTTATTATGTTTCTTATGATAAAAAATTTATCTCTCTCAATTAAAAGTTAATGCACTTCTCTTCAATTTTTGAGAAGTCTGTAAAATACTCTATACATGTTTGTGAAAATTTAGTATCGAACAAACTAAAACATTATTTTATTTTTCTTTAATAGAGAACACACATAATTGCAACATTTAAAATAATAGTTGTTGTAATATTTGCAGTTTTATTACACCCTTTTGATCAAACTCATCTTGATTTTGACAGTTTTTCTCAATCAACACAAATTCTGAATGTTTGCATTTTTTTAAATGAAAAATTAGTGAAAAGTTTTGAAGCAAACATTGTCATCACATGCTTATTTCTTCTCACTGAATATTTTATCTAGATGTCGGATTCACAACAGTTGAGTCTTATGGTACTTACCTGTGTTAAATTTAGAACAGTAGTTAAAAAGCTAATTGATCATTGGTACAGAACCATGTGCTGTCCTAAAAGTGGATTTTATTATCAATAAACAGTAGTTGGAGTGACTTAATCAAATGTTGCAACTATCGCTGTATTAAACATAAAGACTGTGTGTTGGATTTAGAATTGGAGTAAAAAATTCATTTTTGCTTAATATGAAGGAAAGTTAATGCTTAATAAATCTCTGGTGGTTATAGAAACCTTATGAATTGTGTTAATAGGATTACACTATTAAAACGTAAAAGTATTCTGTCTATACAAAATTTCAGAAATTAATCGTAATTATTTTTTTGCATAGTATTTCTTAGAATTAAAAGGAATTTATATTTTTACATAATTTACTCATACATTTTATGTAAACTTGATACTTATTTTTCTCTGTATTTTTCTTCTTGAATCAGTACGATTCAATTGACAAAAATCGGTCAAAAAATCAAATCTAGTTTTTTTAGCCTAAATTATTTTTTAGATACTTTTCTACAAACTCACAAAAGTTGAAAGCTCTAAGTTTAAAAAATGCGGAGTTGTGATAACTTTTACGTTAGTTTTTATTCACATCCCAATGGTAAATCAAAACTTTAAACTGACTTATCTCAGAGAGATAAAATAACTAGTTTGTTTTCATTTAAAATGCTAAGGCTTTTTTTATATTGTGCCTAATACTTGGACATTTTTTTCACTTGTTGCTAATAGTACATGGAATAAAAGTTGACATGCATTTTTCAATCAAAGCAATACTTATTTTTTAAAAAATATTTGAATTTAGAATGTACACACATTTTTAAAGGAATTTCCAATAAGCATTCATAAAAAGAAATATTGTACAAATAACAATCATGTTATCGCAAAACCCATGCCAACTTTGGTTATACATAGTTTGACGTACTTATAAATCAAATTTCATTTATGTACGTCAGTTTTTGTAGGAGGAGTAGCATTTTAAAGTCACGTCATAAATTTCAAGTTTTTCCCTTAAAAATTTAAATGGTTAGCTTTTTATGAAATTTTTTGAGCACAAAATCTGTTTTATATCATACATAGACATTTGTGCAAATCGTATCATGTCCCCTTAAGGAAGTATGAATTAATCAACCAATGATGTAGATGAAAGCTGTCAACATTGCTTGCTTCGCATGCATATTTAATAGTCCATTATTTAAAGATGGGATATAGTGTTGTACTTCATTTAGAGCATTTTGTTGTTTAAATAGAGTAACATAACAATATAACTGAATCACATTATTTATAGAAAAAATGCAATGCAAAGCATTGATCCCAATTATTTAAAACAGAAGTATGATTTTTTTAAAAATTTATTTCAATATTCACGACCCCATATTCAATCATAATTTTCATCATCCCCCCTCCCTCATATAATAGCAATGTATTGAATTCAATAATACTATACTTCGATGCTAAAACTTAACGATACGACCTTAACATCATAGGTGCCACTGGCGTATATAAACGTCTCGCTCAGCCAAAGCATTAATTTCCCCGCACGTATATATACGTCTTTCCTAAGTCTTATGATCTTTTCTGTGCACTAATATTCATAAAATTACTCCGAAGGCTTTGAAATACAACAAAAAGACCTTTACAATGTTTGCGAAAAACTTATTTCGGATTATTTTTGCTTCTTCTTCGCCCAATATATCACATACGCATCTACGTGGAAAACGGTTGGTATTGGAAAGCGAATCAAGTAACTTTTAATCGGTAGTTAAGGGATTTATTATAAACCATAAAAGTGATCAAGATAAGTGTTAATTTTTGTATATAATTTTATATATGACAATCCCATGGGGTCACTGTTAATTATTAAACTTGTTCTTAACTTAGTTTGTGTGTGTGTTAAATTATAAAATACATTGTGTTAGCACTGATACATTTATAAATGTAATATATTAGTGTAAATGTGTATTTTATTTTTGATTATGTCAGAATGTATGTTGTTTGTTTACTTTCAGTAAATTAATCATTTTTTTTGAATAATCTTTCGTTTTCGACTTTTCAATATGTTCGCGTCCCCCCTTGTAGAGTTGTCACCCCCCAAGAGGGGCGCGCCCCAGAGTTTGAGAAACGCTGAAGTAATATTCTTAGAATAAGAGATTAAAATTTAAAGATATATTTATTTCTTGAGGTTTATTGAATACTTTTTACATTCACAAATTCTTGTTTTAATATTTGTATTTCTGTTAATGCAATCAAGTGTGCATTGAGCTTACATTATTAATATATATATATATATATATATATATTTTGTATTTTTATATCACTCTGAGTATTTAATTTTTAATAGTCCCTTATATTAAATCTAAACACATAGCTTTTTTTTAAAGTAAAAATCTTTAATGTATAAGAAATTAAGTACTGTTAAATTTAAAAATGAGGAATCCTAATAAATCCTACTTTACACATCAATTTTTTTATAAGCGATATTGGTAACTTAATAAAAAAATATTTAACTTGAATACTAATCGAGTATTTCTCTTAACGTTTAATTTGTTAACCAGTTTCCTTAACCTATAAATTAAAATAAATTTAGATTTGATATCAATTTTAGGAATCATAAACATGCTTTGCCAAAGTTTTTACATTTCTATCTTTATCACTTCAAAAACCATAATGATGTAAAATCAACTTTGAAGTAAATGACATGTATAACATTCGAATTATTCTGATATTTTTATTATTTAGGTAATATTTAAATCCTTCAATTAAATTTTTGACACTGTTATGTAAATTATATAAGCAGTAAACGCCTAATATCCTTGAAAAGTTTCACAGAAATAACTTTAAAAACACTACAAAATAACAAGACTATTCATAGCGGAAAGTAAAATATACTAAAAAGAGGATTTTCTGCATCGGCTTCATTATTATGGTCTTATTAATTAATAAATAAATCAGGTTAAAGAGCTGAAGAAGGGATATTATTCCAAAATTTTAGGTATAATAAACCCTTAACGTAACCCTTGTAATTAAGAATCTGTACAGAGAAAGGTACTGAACATTTGCACCAATGCTAATTACTGGAGAAAACGTGAAATTTTATTAGGACATATAATGTGCACTTCAGAAGTACTAGTTGAAATGTTATAATTAATGAACCTGAGAAACTTTCCAAGTAACGACCGCCGCTGTTATGATGAATTTTTCCAGAGCCAGAATAATTTTAGGAATTTTGCACTTCAAATTACTTTTAGGGCTGATCATTCCACTGATCTGGGGAGTTGCTAGTTTACCTTGCCATTACTTAAAATGAAGAAATTAGATCCCACGACTGATATTACCTCTTGGTCCCTCTGTCCATTATGCTGTTGATTAATTAAAGTCATAAATGGCAAGTCATCAGCTGTACTCGTGTGGGATACCCAAACCGTTAACTGTTAATGAATACAAGCTATGATTAGACGTCCTCACCACCGATGTAAGATGGGAGAGAATTGGATTCCTCTAGCCTAACTTCCAAGTAAATGCAAGAGATTCCTTTTCCCGTAGCACATTTCACTAATCAGTGAAAATGATCGCAAATAAATATTTTAAAGTAACGGAGTCATAAAAAAACAGATAAAGAACGATGGTTGAAACGTCGCCACTAAGTACGTGATAATGTGAAGATGAACGCTTTTATGGCCGTAATGGCGAATAACTGTGAAAACTGAATGGCTGCAAAAGAAGATTACAGCGATGAATTTTCTTAGCGTCACGTCCCCTCAGTCACTAGGCACTATATATATAAAAAAATATATATACATTCCGGATTTTTTTACGGAATTGTATTTCCTCGAAGAACTTATTTGCTTATTGATAGATTCTCCCGCAAGTCTTTTTCCTTTTGAAATGCAGAGTTAACAACAGAAGTGGATTATATGTACTATTTCGAATAGCAATCCATAAAAGTAGTCATAAAAAAAGCAAATAAATCCAAAGATATTTTCAAAAGAAGTAGGATCATCGTTCTATTTCCAAAAACGCATTTTTATTTACTAAAAAAAAAAAAGGATCACTCCGTGTGCGATAAAAAAGTTTAAAAAAATCTTTAAAACATGTTAAAATCGTAAAACTCAGCAAAATTTAAAAATATCCAAGCATTATATTTCATATAAACTGTAAATGTATTAAATAAAGCTGATTATTACAGACGTAAAGTAGTTCAATGCGATAAATCAAAAAGTGCTGATTCCATTGTTGTTTTTATGTTAAAAGATTGACTCGTTTAACTCGATAAAGTGATTGCCTAAAACTAAGTTTATTAATATGGCTCAAAACACTATTGAAATTCTCTAAAAGCAGATGGGATGGTTTACCTGTTAGCATTGTATTCATTATATCTTATATTAGTAGTTCCCTCGATTTCTGTTGGTAATTAGAGCGGCAGAGATTAGATTCCACGCAAGTGGAATGCCTCCTTATGGAGGATCAGTCTTCATTCGAGTTAAGCACCCTTGAACCCAAATGATTTCATGGTAGTATGCGCAGATATACTAATAGTGAAACTGAAAGCATTACATTAGGTTTGTATATTGCTAGTGTTGATAAAATTACAGCATAACTTGCAGTGGAATAAAAGAAATGCAGAGAAAATCGGCAATCGCGAAGAATGAACTGACATCTTTCGTTGACTGTATTCTAGAAAATGATACCATAGACTTATTTCATTAAATTATATCCATGCATGACGTTTCCTGGTGATATAATGGGCTAATGTACTACTATTATGCAAATGTACTATCTCATTTTTAGTCATAATTGATAAAATTCAAAGGGAATATATTTAAAATGCGAAATATAATTATTGAGATGCATCTAATTAATAACAAAATGATTTCAGCTATTTTCTGTTGTACATAAAGGCATTCTTCTAAACTTTTAATATGGTGATAATTTTATATTGTAAAAAGTTTATACTAAATTAACTCTGCATTATGCCCATTATTTCTTGTGCAAGTTACTTAGAATTCAAAACTTTTAAATGGCCTTGATGGTGGTCATACGTATGAAACATAAATAGAATAATTTAACATTGATACAACTGTCATACATATGAGACTGTTTCTTATTTATCATGACGTTCACTTTTTGAAATATATTAGTTGCATTTTAAGTTACATGTCTATTTTTATTATTAAATTATTAAATAAGTTAAAAATTTTCTGTATATGTATCATCAATTGAATTTCTATGAACGGAGTAAGATTTAAGAAACAATTTAGTTGGTCGATTACTTTGAAATTTAAAAGTAAATGTTTTATGTAAGCATCTAATGCATTTTAAAATTAAAAGAGCATGGCTTTTTAAGTAGCAGTAAGTTAAAGCAACTTTCTTTTCTAATTTGCAAGCACACACATTTATATATATATATATATAAAAGTATGTATGTATATGTATGAGTGGTGACCCAATAAAATTAAGGGACACTCGGGGAAGGGGTCCACTAGTTAATTAAAACACGTTTATTAGACAAAACAAACATTTACATACATAACTAGAGGACAAACATTTACATCAGAATTAAGAGGATCGGAGCACATGCTCAAACGTACTTACAGTATCGAAGCTTGGCCATCACTGAATATTGTTCTACCCACTAGAATGCGTGAAAGTATTTCTGCTGTTAATACGGTTGGAGTCTAAGCAAAGGTTGGTTACATATAAATAAATAGTCTAGACTAAAGAAGAAAAAAAATTATATGCGGATCAGTGTTCCTGTCGTCAAAAACCACAAAAAGGAGATCCATACAGAAAACGAGATTGCACCGAAGTTTCCTTGTTCACTATCTCAGCTATATCACACAGTTATTCAGCAATCGTTTTGTGAAGAAGTTATTTGAAGATATCATTTTTTGGAAACCATGGCCAGGCTGATTATCAGGAAGCTTGAATACAGGCTAAATCAAGAAGTGAAGATAACTCTGCTGGAACGGCAAAAAGAATCATTCCAAGGCTGTGGAATCGACACCAAGAAAAAGAAAATGTAAGGTGCGTACAGTGTAAATCAAGGTCGTCCATGAGCTGCCACAGTAAATGATCAGTCTCTCTTGAAGCTGAAACAATACATCGCATAGAGTGGTCAATAAGCTTTTCTGGACTATATTAGATAGAGTATGTTTTGGGACAGACTCGAACATTAATACATCAATATCAATGCCTCTGTTTACTATCTAGAGCTTGGAGTTTCACTTCTCTTGAAGGGTGCAACAGGAATACCCAAAGTCTTATCAACAACCTCATCCTTTCCATGGAAAACAAGTGTGCGGCATTCTTAGTTATTCGAGAGGATCACACACCATATTAAACACATCTTGCATCCTTTTCCAAACAATATTCTTCTGTCATTTAAATGTAACTAAATTGTCTTCCTGAAGCATCTTTTTATGGCTCATTTCATCGTTTTAAAGAACTAGAACTCCCATACAATATTTTGCGTCTTCCTTTCCCTGTATTTTTATGTTGCATCATAAACATACCTATTTTCCATTTCATGAACATGTCTGAGTGTTTTGCGTATTTTCCATCACTTCTTTGCTTCCTCCTTTAACATTTTGAACAGTATATATATATATGTGTGTAGGGGGTACAGTTTATCAAGCACTCAAATTTCCTTCTAGAATTATTATTATTATTTTTTTTTTTTGCAAAGCACCATTTTCTAGTTCTTGCTCTTCTTAAATTTCAAAATAAAGGCGTCGTCTCATTTCCACAAAAAGAAAGCGTTCACTTCTTTATTCATTTTTGAATAAATGTCCTCTCAGGAAACGAGGGGAAAGATCATTCATTTGGAACGCATGGGGATATTCCGGATGCTTCCTCCTACAGAAGGGACGAATCTCTACCCCTTTTCTGCGGACCAAATACCCCCGTCTAAATCACAGTTTAAAAGCAAAGAAAATTTTTTGAAGCACGTTCACTTTGCGGACAGCAACAGTCCATTAAGAGGTGCATGAACACATTCCCGAGTTTGCCCACTCATGCAGGACGATAGAAGGGTGAGGGTAGGGCATTCCACCGCAACGATTATGTTAATTTAAGCGGAATATGTAAAAGTGCGTCATAATTTCTATGCCCCCCCTCTTTCCCTGAAATCTCGCAGTTAAAGTTCGTTTGAGGATAGCGCTGTCTCATCCATCAGGGGAGCTGCGAAATTGCAGTGATTCAGACGAACGTGACTCTTCGTGAGTGATGCGCTGCGTTACAAACGAATTCACAGATAGAATGAGAAAGTCGGAAAGGAAAATTCGCAGTTTGGAAAACTCTTTCCCAATTAGCGGGCGAGGAAAGTGGTTTTGGGATTCCTGTTTAAGTATGTTATTTGCGGGTCCAATGGAGTCCAATATGCGGAGTAAAACCACTCTCTCATTCAATACTACATTAAAATTCGATTCTGTTTCTCCTCATTATATGCAGGTGCAGGAAATTATTTTAGTCATATTCAAATGTTGTGAGCGCGTTCAGTTTCAACTATTTATTTATTTAATCTTTTTTTGATGACGTTTTTATTAGTCTTTTATAGATTTGTGAAAATTGTCATTTTAAATTTACTACTAAGCAAAACTTTTTGTACTTTGGTAGTGAACCAACTAAGGAATAATCGTTATTAAGCCTGATTTAAATTTATTTCAAATATAATTGATTTTACAAAGAGAGAGAGACTTTATTTGAGGAATATTATTATACTTAAAATACATTCAGCAGCTTTTCAGCAAATGCTAATTACTGGAATTCATCCCTGAAATTCTTATTTAGTTCAATATCATGATACATTTATTACTTAATAGAAAACTGCCTCTCTCTTTTCAACTGCACAGTCCTATAATTTACTTTCATTAGTTTAACATGTTGTCTAATCCCCCCCTCCCCCATCACATTCTACGTACCTGGAATATAATATTTTGTACATCTCTACGCATGTTAAAATTTCATTACAGCATTTGTGTGATCTGAACACTCTGTGATAATTTAGAAATTTATGAGAATATGCAATAGAAAAATCTTTGAATATCTATTATTTTGACTTTTAAACATCTCTTTTTGCGTAAAATGATGAGCCATGTGTCATTAGATATTGACTCGGAGTCATTTGCAAATACATTTTACAAAATAATGATTCATAAGAAAAGAGGGTACCTTCATTTATTGTAAAATATTAATAAACTTTTATATCAAAATTTAGTTTTGAATTCATTAAGAACAATTTTGCTGTTATAGTCCCTAAATCACCTTTAAATTTTTGAGAATATTTAGCGAAACTTTTGTAACCTAAGCAAACTAAAATCTGAAAGCTCTAATACTTTAATTAGAACTCTGTATTGTTCAAATAAATCTGCATCCATAAACCAACAATTAAATAATATTATTACAACACGAGTATAAAAGTTGTTCGATTTTGCATATTACATATTTCCTGGTGCAATAGGAATTGTCTTGTTGTATTTTTGCTTTTTCGTAACTAATCTTTACAAATCTCAAGGAAAACTGAGGTTATTGGGAAATGTTAAGCAGTATTAAAAAATAAAGCTTCCTTTGAGCATAGTATTACTTTCCTTTTCGATTTTCTAACACTTCTTTTTGTAGATTTTGGAAATATGTAATGATAAAAAAAAACATGAAAACATTTAAAATTTTATAACAAAATTAAAATTTTTGCAATGCTAAATTATATTCTTATTTACAACAAATTCATTTAGTATAGAAACGCTAATACAAATGAATTCAGGCACGTAAAAGACTTATTTCCCAAGAAATGCAATAATTAATTCTTTGATTTCCTCTTTCTCTATTGCTTTGTTTTTACTTTTTTCTAGTGATAAAAGTTAAAATGAAAGAATCAGAGCCTGTACGTTCTTTATTTTTCTCGGAGAACCAGCTCCAATCATCACGTCTTGCCTTCGGTTTATCCCCTCATAATATTTTACCCACATTGGGGGAAAAAAGAACCCAGCCAATTGGATAGCTAGAAATGAACTTTTCTGAAAAAGAGAGGGGGAATAAAATCAATAAAGTGGGATAGCATTGTTTTCATCCATCCTTAACGAATAACCAGTAGCAGCAACCTGAAGCGATTGCTGTATTAGTCATTTTTTTATAGTGGCCCGTGTCCCTTGGAACTGCCACAGCTATTTTTCTTCAACGATCGAGTTATAAACAGCTGAGACGTGCCGCCGTCTATATGTGTATAAGTGCTTATGGCAGAAAATCACGACACGTAATTCCAGGCTTTGACACCGTGGAAAGACTCTCAAAATAAAGGATCCGATATCTACCACAGTCTTTTCCTTGAAACAGAAAGCTAGGTTCAATGACACACAGGATACATTCTGACTAAAACTACACTGCCATAAAGTTCGTGAGCAGTGCCATGGCTCCAGAGCTTACCAGAATCGAATTTGCCAGCTGGTAACCATGGCAGCTCAATCACGGACATAATCGAAATCTCCAGAAGAAAAAATACATGGTACTATTCATGTGAGGAAACTAACCCGCCTGCACACATTTCGCAGTTTTCACAATACTTTAAATATAATACTAAATGCATAATAAATCTTAACTTAAAACGTGATCCATTTTAAAGTTAAATTCGAGAGGAAAAATAGGCAATATCAGTATGCCGGGAAGAAAAGAAATCAGATACTGGATTTAATTTTTTTTATTGCAGTGGGTGGTATCTTTTTATAATTGTGTGAATCGAGCTATTATTTTCAAAAAGCCATTTCGTGAGTAAATGTATTTAATTAAAGTTTGTAATATTAGACTGGACATTAGTTGTTGCATAAGGCAATTTTAAAGAGCCGATAAAGGCAGTACTTCTCAAACTTTCAATATTTGCGACCCAATTTTCAGTCATAATTTTCTTCACACCCTACCCCACCCCCCGCATCCAAACAATAACAATGTACTCAATAATAATGTAGTTTAACGTAAAACAACAACACGAATTTAATTATAAACCGGCAAATTATCAAGATAAGTATTAATTTTTGAAGTGAAAACTTTTTTAGCCTCGTTGGGCACTTTTTGGCAGGGGGAAAATATTATGGGTTCGCTTCACCGCGCGCGTGCGACATGCTCATGACTGGGCCACGAGGAGTGTGCTGTGCGCCTTAGACAGTTTTTGGATGGGTGAAATCTCGTGCGTTCGCGTCACCGACATGCTTATAGCAGTATATCTGCAGCTATACAGCTGACGTAGAGTGCTGTGTATATCTTATAAGAGAAATTAAATGGATTTAGTGAAAAGTTCAATGTTTATATACTGTGCATTGTTGAAATAGTGTTTTTGTTTGATTATTATTTGAATCATTTAATTGAAGAATCATTGTGTTGTACAATAGTGCGTACTAGATAAATATACTAATATTTTTAAGATAAAAAATAAATAACAGAAAATTATTTTAAATACTCGTACTTATTTTGGCGTTTGAAAATTTTATATTTAAAATTATTTTAAATCTTCTTAATTATTCTGGCGTTTGAAAAATTTTGTATTATTTATTTTCTAATATTTGACCTCTGCAATGCATTACGCAATCCGGATTAGTATTTCACAGTGGCTTAGACGTTTTCTTACTACCGTGGTAAAACAGACTTCTAGTTGTTCAATCATATTTTTATCGTGGATTTTGAAATTAAAAATTTTATAAAATCTAATAATAATTCAAGATTAATGTGTTAAAATTTAAAATATGGTTATTTATGCAAAATTACAGTTTATTACCTTATATCATTAAAATTTTTAGTTTAAAATAATAAAAACGGCATACAAAATCTAAAACGACGATCGATGCGGTTTTTACGCGATACTTAGATAAATTTGAATCAAACATTTTCCTTTCTTACTTTAGTTACCATAAGCCTATTGTATCTTTTTTTAAAACAAAATTAAATAATTGATAGTACAAAAAGTCTAAGTATTGTTAAAATTAATGATGATAATGATGCAAACAATTAAAAATCAAGTACATTGAAATTTGAGTAAATACAAATACTATCTGTAAATAATATGATTGTATATTAATTGTCATTTCAGTTGAATTGTATTTATATTTTGTCATGATCTTGTACAGCCCGTAATTTATTTGAATAATAAGAAACCACATAAACATGCATATAATTGTTGCTCGAAGTGTCAATAGATGGGAAAACTAGATTGATGTTGATAATTTTAATTCAAACATTATGAAATTTCAAATTTTAATACTAAAAGTTCTAAATTTTCACTTCTATCGGCAGTCTCTATAACTGCCAATTTTTTCATATAATTTTATATACGACAAGCTCATAGGGTCACTGGTAATTGTTTAACCTGGTATTGCTAAATTAATTTTAAAATACATTGAGCAATACTGATGCATTTATAGATATATTATATCACAATGTAAATGTGTATTTCATTTTTTATTATGCCAGAACGTATTTTGTTTTGCTTCCTTTCATTAAATTAATAATATTTTTAAGTAATGTTTCATTTTCGAGTTTTTGACATGCTCGCGCCCCACTCGTTGGATTATCATGCCCCTCTAGGGGGGCGCGTCTCACAGTTTGAGACACGCTGGATTAAGGTTATTAAATGTTATCAACATTATTATAACTAATTAAAATTGTAAAGATAAAAAGGCAAAATAAAATGATAAGGTTTATCAATGTAAAATTTCAAAAAAATACCTTGCCCATATTTTATAATTTTTTCCCTAAAACTCTTAATAAATCAAAACAAAATATATGTTCTTGTGAATTCATATATAAATAATTCCCTTTTTATCTAGTTAATATCACATATAATATCTACTAAAATGAATCAAAATTTCCTAAAAGAAAACATATTTCTGCTAATTATTGGTTGGATAGAAATTTTTGATGGCTTCTAAAATAATTATGGCCTGGTTCAAATATATCAAACGGGGAAGGCTTGCAAATCATACAAATTTCTTTTTAAATCAGATAAAAAGGAACTCAAAAATCTACATTGTTTTGAAGTAAGAAAATGCAACTTAATTGATGGAATTCCCAATATAAAAGCCCAGAATCAAAGTTAAAGTTTATTTCAGTATTTTTAGTTAAATTATTAATAGAATTGCGGTAATTAATCTCTTTATTTTTCGAGCATTAACAATTACAATTGCTGCAATACATTTAGTAATAAAACTGTTAGCCTTGGTTAAATAAACGGAAAAGAAGCATATTGAATTAATAGTTTGTAACATTTGTAGTAATTAACAATCTTATTTAAAAATTTATAAGGATTGTGATGTTCGCAATTAATGATTTATTGAAGAGTGTTGATTCGTTAGATAAGTATTGAAATACTTATATTCTTCGTAAAAATTAGAAATATTTATTTTGCACAATTAAAACAATTATTTCTAAGGAGTTTTTTTTTTTGAACGTGGAATTATATAAATAAATTAGTTAATAATTAGAAAGTTACACGAAATTTTATACATCAAATGATTTTCCTAATGAGTAAAACGAAGAAAGAATTGAAGCGAACCATTCGTTTCAATTGTGAACTACAGATAATCTCTTGTTAATTTTAATAAGTATTTTCTTTGTATGCAATTGTCTAAAATGAAAAAGGAATTATGCATACACAGATTAATTAAATGCAATAAATAATTTGTTTTAATTGTCTCAAAAAAAAAAAAAAAAAAAAAAAAAAAACAGAACGATAATCGACTTCGAAAATTTTCAAATGTTCTCTTCGAAATCTTTACAGAAGTAATTGTAATTAATGAGAAAGAGTAGCATATGCCCTTATTATTTGTTCGAATGAACAAGAAAGTTTAAATGAAATTTTAAATGTCTCCATTTAAAAGAATGGATACATTGTAAATTAAGTGTTTCACGATCAAAGAATTGTTTTGAATAAAAAGATGGCTTAAAATTTCTTAAGACTGATTTATTGAAGTTATTTTTGAGGCATTGAAAGTAATAGAATAAAATTTCGCAATTAATGAATTTGATAGAAGATAATTTAAAAGCCTACTTAGGAAACTAAGTAATTATTTTCATTAAATGTAGTTTAACCCTTAACTTCGCATTGTTGCATTTCTGCAACATATGATTTATTTTAATTTAACAGACTCAATATTTTTTTTAATTAAGTACAAATCACTTATCTGAGAAAAAAAAAAGATTACTGCAACGAAATACATGCTAATTTTGTCACTAGGTGGAAGTACATTTTTTCCAGAAATCACAACAATTATAAAAATCTCTGATGCCTCAACAACTGTGTTTTTGATATAAAAAGAATCCATTGCTTAATCCATGCTTCCTCTTGTTTATTGACGAAATAAATCACCAAGTAAGAAATTTAAAAATTTTATGATGAATAATAAAATCCTCATATAAAAAAAAAGTTTTGTAATTTACAGCACTGCTGCGCAATGTTGCACTACTGCAACAAACAAACAAAAAAGAAATGACTGAAATTCAATTTAAAACTGCTTAATTTTTTTAAATATATTTTTCCCTTTTGTTATTACTTGAGAAAATAGCTGGTATAATTTTTTCACAGAAATTTAAGAAATTGGGATGTTAAGGGTTAATATTTTTTTTCAATTGCATAACTCCTACATACACACACATATATGTATGCATTTATATGTGTGTGTGTGTGTGTGTATAATAATTCTCTTCGCAACTTTTTTATTTGTAATGGTCCTGGCCTTCAGGACTTCAAGCGTAAATAATTACCAGCTGCAGGCATAACGGGATAATCGTAAGTGTGTCTCTTGAAAAGTAACAGCTCTGCGTTTTTAAAATAAGCTTACGTAATTTTCTGTCGAATGATATCTTTCCACCAATAGTAGTTAATCTCCGTCCACGGAAATCACGCGGATTCTAAGACTTCCTGTTGTCGCTTCATATAAATACCCCAAACTCTGGAAAATCTCTCTTTTTTGTTTTCATCGTAATGTAATACGCGCGTATGTCTTATTTGTGCTTTGTGTCACCGATCTTTGTGTGTGTGTTGTTTAAGTCTCTCTTTCTCTTTCTGTATATATATATATATATACGGTAATTAAGAAAAAAAAGTGTGGATAATTTTATATAACTAAATTGGATTGGAAACGTAGAAATGTTTCTTGTTTGATTCTAGATAATTTTAGGATTATTAATCATACGTTTGATTTTCTTAAAAATTTCCATTTTAATATACTTCCTTTTGATACATTTATTTTTATGGGAAAACGAAGATAAATCAAATGCTTACTAAGAAATTATTGGTTTTCATCAGCTAACAATAATTAGAAAACATTTTGACTATTTTTTTTTTCAAAAAATTCACAGATCGAGAAAAACTTAAATATAAATTTAATCATCCGGTTTTAAGCTTAGGAAAACAAACTATGACCTATGAAGTGTAACTCGAGAAGAAGTTTAATATTTACTAAATTTATTCAAATTATATTAGAGAAATCATTCTGAAAATTGGAAAATGCTTATTAAATTAAATTCTGTTGCCATATTTGAAGAAAAGATATTCGTTTATTTATATTTTTCATTCAAAAACAGATACGTTGGTTTTATTTTATTTGTGTGATTGCTCAAGATTTTATAATAGTTTAAGTTAGTTTTGATTTTTTAAATTTAAAGTAAGAAGACATGATTAAGATAAATTTAGCTTGCAAGAGTTCAAAATTAAACAAAGATTTTTGACTAAGTATAAATATTTTTAGATATAGAATTAGAAATGCTAGAGAAATTTAATAGGGATTTGAATCATGAAATTATACTTTACAACTCAATCACACAAAAATGACCTTAGAATTTTAAGTAAACAGTTTTATGTGCACAAATAAATAAATAAAAAAAAAAACATTTGTGGTTTTTTAAAAAATTATTCGATTGGGTAACAGTTACTACATGAAAGGAGTTATTATTATTTTTTTTATTCATAGGGGAAAATATAAAAAATTATTTCTCTTCAATAGCATAAGGCAAAAATTTGCCTTGAGATATAAATCTTTTTTTTCTTCTTTTTAAAATAACATTCAGGAACTTACATAGATAGTTGAAATATTTACTGTCATTTTAAGCAGTGAAAGAGAAAAATAAATATTTCATTAAGTTATCATAATCACAAATTGTGTAGGTAGTTTTTTTAACAGACTCATTAACTAATGCTAACACATTTCTATTCGATAAAATAAAAAAAAATATATATTAAAAGGGAAACATTTGTTACTATCTAAATTCCATAATTTATTAACACTCATTACTATTACTACTTTTTTTATTTTGAATCCCATAATAAAGGACACACGTTTTGGTTACTAAGTGTCCACTTAAACCAGATCTGGTCATTTTATTGGCTGCTAAGCTAATAAAGAGTTCATAGATATTTTCCGGTTATTTCCACTGCGTCTAAAAGATATAATAACCACGCTTTAGCAAGAGAAAGAGTTAAATAATTCTTTTTATCAAAAAAGACTTATGTACAGGACTCAACTCGAAAAATGTAACAAAAAGTAAGTCTAAGTGTAATATAAGCCGGGATTGCATCGAAAATTAGAAAATACAGTTATTTTGGAAGGAACGAAAACCGGAACTGAACCCCAAAAAATATCGGTTTATTTCGGTTCGATATATCTTCAGTCATTTTGCTACTGTGACAAACTTATTAATATTTTTTTTAATTTAACGTCAACGGTATAATTATCCTCATCTAATGTACATTGCTTCTCGATTTTCTGCTTTAATGTTTACTAGTACTTTTCAGTTTCAGTACAAATAAAAATATACATAAAATAAAATTTTTCATTCGGAACTGAACCGAAAACCGTTCTATTGGTGGAATGAAAACCGGAATCGAACCGATATATTTCTTTTAGTTGAACCGGAACGAAAAGATTTACGGTTCGAGAGAGAGAGTGAGAAGCCCTGTTGTAAGCCAAATGTTAATGAGAAAAATAAGATGAAACTTTCATCTTAATTTTTTAACTGATTTCAAATATAAATCTATACATGGAGTATCTGAATTTAAATTAAACATCAGTTACTATTTTAATAAAGTATGGCGGCATTTTCTATTATAAAAGTATAAAACTGGTCCCTTTTAATCTATCCACGCGACTTCTTTTCGGAGAAATCTTATGTATGTAACCTACAAGATGAATTCCCTTTATCTATTTGCATAAACCTCTTTATACGGAAACGAAAGTTGGCTCTTTGGAAGAAATGAAATTAATAAAACCAAATAAATCATTCTAATATCTTAATAAAAATAAATATAAGCCTCACAATATCTCATATGACACCTGTCATAACGTATTTATCTCGATCTCTTAGACTTCTCAGTAATTGATTAATTAAATGGCACAAGAACGTTGCTACTGTTTTGAGCATAGTGTATAAATGGTTTGATTTTTAATTAATTTATACAATTCAACGTAACAAAAAAATTTGCAGCGAAAACTAGGAATAAAAATAGAAATGTGAAGTAGGAAAGCAAAAACAGTGAATATGTAGGTATTAGTGTTTCTAGAAAATTAATCCATTAGAATTTAGTTTTAAAAAATATAGTTATCGAGTAACTATATATGGATTTATTAGCATTTTTCCTGAATTTGTTTAATGTTTGGTATGGCACCAAGTTGGATAAATACGATAATACTTGCTTTTTAACATTTTCAGAACATAGCACTGTATCAAAAGTTTCTGTGAGAAATCCGAAAACCATTTTCAACCTTCTTTTAACACCACGTTTAGACACATCAACATGTGCTCACATATTTCCTTTTGTCAACTGAAGTTCATTAAGTAACAGATTTTCATTGCTTTAATTTCTTTTTATTCGTCTAATTTGAATCAGGAGCATAATAGGAAAAATAGTTTCTTTTCGAGTATATCTTCAATTAATCAAAGTCATAGTGAACAACTTTGTAAGCTTTAATTTTTGAATTAATTATTGATTCTGTGAAGCTCTTTTGACTAGAGATTTATTTAAATCGCTCAATTGGTGTGTTTAAAAAAATATCATCCTCTATCACTTTTATATTTTATTTACCTTTTTTACGATTTATACTTTATTTTTGAGAAATACATTCATAATAAAAAGAAAAATGACGTAAATTATTTGTTTGACTTACTTTTGGTAAAATTACTAGAGATTATAATATATAAATACATCCATGATAAATAGTGTTAATTTATTTTTTATTTCGCATTTGTAAATGCTTTACACCACTAAAATGTATTAAATATTTTAATCAATAATCTTTTAAATTTATAATTTTATTATCGTTTAACTTACAATAATTGATTACATTCATTAAATCTAAGCAATTAAATTAGGAATGATTGGAATTTTCGGACTATCCTCATCAACTGAAAGTTGAACTTTTCTAAAAAATAAATCTTTTGTTATATTTCAGCTGTTTCACATACCCCGACTTTGTTAAGAGTTTTTTAGATTATTTTTAGTCATAAATTTTACACATTTGCACAACTTAAAATCTGTTATGCATTAATTATAAACTTTCATATTTTTTAAATAATAAATCTTGCAGGTCCTTTGAAAGTAATAACCGACATTGATTTTTGTTTATTTTCTGTTATTCTCTGTTCATTAAACTAAAAACTTATTTTTGTGAATATACTACTTCAATTCAATCTTTACAACAATTTTTATTGTTTCTTCTTTCATTTATTCAGGAGGGTCATTTATAAAAGCGAAATATAGAAGTAACTAATTTCTTTTATTTAGGTTGTGATATATGACACTGGCTGTGTATTTTCAATAGTTGACTCACTGCGTAATTGTAACAGAAGGAAATACACTAGACATTTCTCAAATCGAAGCGCACATTACGTATTCATTATGGTTCATTTAAACAAATCGTGTCAGATGTAACATTAAATATTCAGGTTTTTAAAAAAAGCATTCATGTTAACTAAACGTTAAAACAATAACTAAACTCTTCTGCATAATCCTAATTTTTTTATTCCAAGTACTTTTAAAAGTTTCTCAGGTAAAGCGGGGAAAAAATCGTATATTCTTTCTAGAAATTATCCGACCGGAAATAAGGCGAATCCCTCCATTCCATCCCTTTCACTTAATAAGCAAACAGTAATTTTACTGCTCGATTCACTTTCTAATTCTCCGTGCGGGGCTAATTTCCTCCTTCTTCCCCCTTTTTCTATTTTTTCACCCTCAACCTTTTCTAAAACACTGGCTCCTTCTAAAACTTCGTCACAAAAATGTTTCTTACCACTAGTTTCTTCTGCTGTTGTTCACTCGGAAAGAAATGAAATGGAATGAGTTGGAGGCTGCATTTTCTTCCGCCGGAAGCTACCTCTCTTCAACGCCCCTGTTCTCGGAGTATGCTCCGTCAACCCCGATTATTTGATGTCAATCGAAAAAGCATCGTATGCAAATGAGATCGGCAATACAAAATTTCCGATGAAGTACTCGCAGGAAAACACAATACTTCTCTTACTGAGAAAGAGTGAGCGAGTGAGTGTGAGAGTGAGGGAGAGAGAGAGTGCACTTGGCACACATACACACAGTACAGCAGAAATAGCTTAGAAGTAATTTCTACAGTTACGACCCCCTCTCGCCAAATCCGCCCCCTCTTTTTCCACTTTTAAAGGTGAGAAAACTGACTGACTGAGTCAACCGACGGCATTCAATCTCCCGGGATTCTTCGAAACTGAAAAGCCCTTTCAATCGCTATGCGAGTCAGTGAAGAAAAAACAGTGCAAATTCTTGCCAGGAAGTGGAGATTTGGAATGAAGGTTTCTCAGGAGCTGGAAAAGCTGTTTCAAGGGAGGAGGGGCGTAAAGATCTTTCGGGAAATAAAAGTCCTCCTCCCCAATAAGACTGTGGATAGAGTAAAGTCTGGGTTAAAAGGGATTTCCTTTGGAATATTCTATCCTTGAGGAAAAGAGGGGCAGGAGAATATGTAAGACAACCCCCTAAATCCTTCTCGTTCTCTTATCTGATCAGTTCTTCTTACCACAGATGAGAATAATATACTTCGATTCATATACACACGCCTGGGTGATAAAAATAAAAAGTCAGGTTTGGTTTTTCGTTCAAATTGGGATTTCGTTTTAGCACTCGGGGAATAAGATAGGATCATTTTGATGGTGCATCTTAAATAGCAGCAAACACTTTTGTTATTTCTCAACCAGCCTAGAGGGCAATGGGTGGTGGGACAGTTCTGGAATTCATCATATATATGTGAGAGTGGTGAAGTTTCACATAATAAGAAACGTCGTGAAAATGATCCCTGCGAATAGCGATATGCAAATATCGATCGAGCTGTTGAGAATTATCGGCGCCGCCCATTCTCAGGTGCGGGCGAAATGAAGTGAAAAAAGGTTTTTTCCCCCCTTTCCTTTCTTCTTTCATTCTTTCTTTTCCTCTTCTTTCTGTCCAAGAATGTCGCGATGGAAGAATGTTCGAAGATGCGTTTCAAGACCGAGATGCATTTTCGTGGAGGATGGAAAAAGGAAGAGGAAAAAAAAAAAAAAAAAAAAAAAAAAAATGTTTGACAGGAAAGAAATTTCGCGCAATTTTTCTCCTTCTGGAAGGCTTGAGGGCTTTACACGCAATTTTAAGCAATAATATTGATGTTTTGCACGGAAAAGACTTTAAACACGCTGTAGAAAAGAAACATTGGAATACAAAGTTTCTCAACAGATCGCAGTTGGGTTTCAAGCCCGTTAACAGAGTGGTTAAGTTTTCCCAATAATGTCTTAAAAGAAAATTTTCCTGAAATTTCTTGATCCAGATGGAAAGGTTTTTTTTTTTAAATACAATTCATAATTCAGGCTTCCTCATGTAAAATTTTGACTAAAAACTTGACTAAATAACTGGTGATCTTATCAATTTCTGGTGATTTTGTTACCATTCAGTTTTCATGTACTGGATAATTTATGTAATAGATTATTGTTAGCTTACAGGCTTTTGTGTTTCCTGTGGAAAGTATAACAGAATCACGGATATCATGTGCAGTTATTCGATCTTTAGTGTTGTCGTCTAGAGAACAACTTATTGAGAAGCAGAGGACGGATCCTGAGTTGGGTCATATTTACAGGTATTTGGAATATCCTGAGGATATATTTCAGTTGATTCGGTGGTTTGTGAGAATTGGTCCCAGGATTTTAAACGTATAGACGGATTACTAATTTATTCTAGATATTTGTCGACAAGAACTTAAAATTTATATGTCTTGAAATTTTCTTAAGCTGTGCAGATTATGACATACTTCATGCGTAGAAAAAACTTGACAACATTCTATAACCTTATAAATAAATCGTTATTTGTACAAACTAAAAAAAAAAACTTTTTGAACTTAATTATTTGAATCAGTTTACGAAAAATTTCTTAGCATCATTCTATAAGTGCCCGGATTTGCGTATTGATTGTTACAAATTTTAATGCAGAATTAGTTAACTTTTCCGATTCTTTTCGCAAAGTTTTTACTAAGTTACTTAGAGGTTTGAAAGTGAAGCTCATTTCTTATGTAAAACCTTTAAATCACGCATAAAAAAGAAGCATGGGCTTTGTATACACGTTTGATTCTTGCATTCGTTCATTAGTTAAAAGGTGCAAGAATTAGAGCTAAAAAACTTTACTATGTTGTTTTTAGCACAGTTAAAAAATGACTTTTATTTTAATTGAAAGAAAATATAAAGTGAAACTATGTGAAATATTATCTAATTTTAAATATTTGTAATCACATTATAAAGGATTATTGTCTTCTTATTATTGATATATAAATAATGAAGTGTTTGAACAAGTGTGTGTGACCTAAATCGTATTCATGCATCTTACTATAGAGTTGTCTGAAACTTTGGAACATTAAGAATCGGAGTAAAGTTGTTATAAAAAATGTACATGTTGACGCCCGAAACGTGTTATTTTCAGTCGGGAAAAACTACAGAAGTAGTTCCAGACAGAAGTTTTTATTTATTTGCTCACACAAAAGGGAAGAAAACAAAACAACACAGAGAAGAATTTTTATGTATAAAGTTACTATATAAAATAGTAAGATGTTACTTTTTCCTTAAGGAATGCATGGAACAATAAAACTTTTAAACATTTATTGCCTCTTAAGTTTAAAAATTTAAATAAATACGTAACTGTGAGGGAAAATACAATTTAATATAGACACAGTTTGGGTTCAATGATTTCAAAAGGGGAAATTTTCTTTTCTGTTTATAAAGCGTTGAGTATAAAAAGTTTGTAGAGAAAATAGATCATATGAACACTTAAAATACATGCTGTTACAGCTGCTGCAATCAAAATGATACTAAAGTTTCATGCTACACAAATCTCTTTGAATGTTTGTGTCCCTTAAACATTCCCCTGTTTTGTCTAAACGCCACTCTGGCACTTGAAATGGCCCTTGCCTGATTTCCCACGAGCTCTACTCGGGCAACACTTTTTCCTACTCTAATCATTTGATTTACCCGTATTTTTTGCTCGTTTAGTGTGCAATATTTCAAACAGATGTCTCTAATAGTCGAATAAAGTTAGGATTACAAAAAAAATGTCTAAACCGGTTTCAAAGTTAGGTTTTACTGCAGTCTTTTATTCTAGATAAGGAGGGAATTTTCTTTTTTACTAATCGATGTACCATAAGCTCTACGAACCCTATTGTTTTTAAAAATTTGGTGCTTAAAATGGAAGAAAAATGAGTGATTATGAGAGGCTCTTAACAGAAAATAATTCTAATATTGACTCAGATAGTGAGTCTAAAATTTCTGTAAATGATTCCAGAAGTAATGAAAGTTTGTTATCGGACTTCTCTTGTTGTGTAGATAGAATGGATCAGCATCTTACAAATTACCCAATAACAAAAACAAAAAAAAAAAAAAAAGAGGCAAAGAATAATAAAAAAAAAATATTCTTCCATATTTTAGATACATCATTGTGGAATGCTTTCGTTTTGTATCAGAAACTGTGAGCAAAATTATCTCTTATTTGAATTTCTGGCTTGATATTATAGATCATATTATTGAAAGACATGGGGCGGTAAATGAGAAAAAAGGATGACCAGGAATTTTGCCCAGTCCCTTAAGATTGACAGAAAAAAACTTTTTAGAAGTTATTCCTCCCACCGACAAAAAATTGAGACCAAAAAGGCAATGTTTTGTGGGTTGTACGAAAAGAAACGATTTCGGAAAACGGGTGGAAAAAGAAACACGATATTTTTGGCCGATTGCGATGTTGGACTATGCTTGTCTCCCTGTTATAAAATTTACCCCACAAAGGCAGAATTCTAAGAGAATAATTAACTGTATATGTACAATATTACCTTTTTTAAATCTGATATACATTTTTGTAAAGTGTTCTTTTGAGTTCGCTTATTTCTTCGGAAAAAAGCCAACTTTAAGGAAAAATATGTTTTTTTCAATGAAAATAAAAATCAGCATAATTCTTTAAATTCAATATTTATAACAATTCTGACTGCTGATTTGAGTATATAATTGATTTCATCTTAAAAATGTTTACAAAAAAACATGCTTATTTTTTGACATTTTATGACAGAAAAAAGAAACTGTTAAGTGGTTAATAAAGTTTTACGGGATTGGATAGATTTTGTACTTCTTTTGCTTTCGTAATGTACAAAATTTCTTGCTTACAGCTTTAACTACAGATTTTTTTAGAAACTAAAAACAGCTGCAAAACAAATAATTACTTTAAAAAGGAACTTCACAGTATTTAGTTCCCATGCTTAGGTGCTTTGAACTTCAGGGTATGCTTTGAACTTCTTTAAGCTGTTTTCACAAGTAGGAAAAGTACATAAGTGAAGTTACATTTGTTTTGAAACACTTTTTAGAACTTTGAACTTGTTTACTTCCATCTATGTTAACTTTTTTATGACAATCAAGCGAACTGGTACAAAAACTCAGCAAATGCAAGTTTAGACAAGTAGTACATTTGATGACTTTAACCAGAGTTCCGTTCTGTAAACTTTACTTCGATGTAGGCAGGAGCGTAGTAAGCAGAAAAGGGACACAATGTAACATTATATATATATATAAAAAAGATAATGATTATTTATGCAGAAACTTCTTTTAAAAAAGAAAGTAAAGACATTCCTTCCCTAGAATATTTCCAAGATAACTTCTTTTGGAAAATACCTTTCCCTCCCCCCTCTTTTTTTAAGCCAAAGCCTCAGCAGGGGGCTTAAAAAATGTTTTAATTTATGGAGGAAGAACGCGAGTTTGCTTCCAAAAGAGGGTAAAAAAAAAGGAAAAAAACGCTACCAATTACTCGAGATTTAATGAGAAATTAGAGGCTTGAGATTGGATGCTGAGGGGGTGGGTGGTGGGATTAAATGGAATTTTCAGACTGTCTGTGCGTCCAAAAGAGAAAGCCCTAGGGAACGCAAGAGGTTATTCTTCAAAGTGTATAAGAGAGATCAGGAGGGTTGGGGGAAGGGAAACGAAGGTAGGAGAAGGGGAGGTGGTTGATTAATGACATTGGCGATTAATGTCATTGTGCCTGAATCCAAATTGTATTCGATGACTTTTTAGATTCTCATTAATAGAGGGTATAGGAAAGACAGCACTACTGCGCATGTTTGCAGGCGGAAACGGTCATCAGGTTTCGTGTTAATAAGAGCATTAAATAAGGCACCCAGGCGAATTGTGTCCGTTATTGCCCGAAATCATTAAAATTAAAAGAAGGTGGGAAACATAAAAAGAGAAAAGGAAAGATAAAAAATGAAAGTTTGGAGCAAATTAGGATTCTTTCAGTGGGATGCTGATGAAACGGAAAGCATGTATTAGTCGGTGGTTTGTATTAGCTTCCAAAAATCGATGACTTCGCGCTTTTAGTTTTTGAGTTAAATGACGCAGCTTTTAGAGTAATACCAATTAACTATAGAAGATGAAGCAACACTCATTCGAATGATTTTTCCTCTCCTCTCTTCAGTTCAATTTCCTTCGCAATTAAAATTTTCTCCTGTCTGGCCTGTTGTTGCTCACGGTGTGGAAGAAAATTTTTTTGCTTAAAAAAATAATTTCTCTGTACATATTTTTTTACTTGTAGTCTCGAAAAACTATTTCTTCCTCTGAGAAAGGAAATTATTTTAAATAAATGGATTAACCTGTAACAATTCTGTTTCGAAATGAAATGTTTTTTCTTTCTATTTTTTTTTTTTCAATTATTCTTTGTAACAGATCTTTCTCTTTCTCTTAAAATTGTAGCACAATGAAGGAAGGACGATTCAAGCGCCAAATTCGTGTGGGAGGAAGAAGATACTTTAAAATGCAGAAATGAGTACATATAAGCGTAATCGAATGACGTAGAAGGGAGAAATGGTATCTGAAACTTTGTACAAAATAAAATTACGTAGAGGGTTTCTCATTCGAAAATCCCATTTGAATGTGGTTTGCTTGTGAGAAGATCCGTACAAGAAGGAGAAACGGATATCAGCTCGTGTTCGAGTACTATTGTGGTAGAATCGTGGTCTGTCGAGAGTGCGGCTTATCATTTCGTGATATTACTACTCTCATTGATCGGAATCAAACGACTTTCTTACGAATAGGAAATTGATGAATTCAGGAGGGTCGTATGAATGCCACGCAGGATCTCAACGGCCTTCTATCTCTAATGATCGATTGGAAAAGCATGTTTTCAAGTCGGACTCGCAGGATCACAAAGCAACATCATGGACCTTCAGTTGGGAAGTGGGCTTGCTTGCAATTCAAATATCCACCCAGATAATGCAATGGTGTTTAGAACAGCACGGGCTGTCTATAGGACAGCCATTTTTGGGTCTACCTTTGACACTGTAGCATAAAGATACGTAGCGAAAGAGGTGCAATCAACAAAATAGGATACAAAAGTATTAAGTTGTCTTTTCAAACGAGTCCAGGCTCTGCATGCTGAATTCTGATGGACGTATTCGAGTCACGGTAGAGAACGCACGTGCCTTGTTGGTATTCAATATCATCATACGAGCCTTGCACTTAGTTCCATCTCGCAAACTGCTCCTGTTCACGTCATCCATAATCTGAAGAACCGGCGTTACATCTGTCAGATTTTAAGGCTGTGGGCTGTACCCTATATTCGAGGCCTTGGTGTCTTCATCTTTCAAGAAGATAACAAAAGGCCGCTTGTTGCTTGTCGTGATCTGACCAACCTCAACTTAGAGGATGTTCAATTATTACCATGAGCACCTTATTCTCCAAATCTCTCAAGCATTGAAAACATCTGGTCATGGGTTGCTGAGACACTGGATCGTCATTACTCTCTAGACACTGCTATTGATGAAGTGTAGCACAGGCTTGTAGTACCATGGAAGGACTTGTCCTTATCTGCCATCCAAGTCAAGTTCAACTCAATGCCTAACCGAGTTAGAGCCTTTTTTACCATCAGAAATGGAAACTGTGTGTACTAATTTCAGATCCTGTATATTCCCGAATTTTCTGCAAGTGCACTAATGTTTTTTTTCTTTCTGTTGTACTATATACATAGAGTAAGTAAAGTTGTTTTTCATTAAAATTGTTATATAAACACATATATAAATACATTCGGCCTGCTCTAAATTAGGAAATAAGAGTTTTTAACAAGTCTCTTACTGTACGTTAATTCACAACTTAAACTATTAAAACTAACTCTACTAAAATATCACACTAATACAAGGTTATCAGTTTTAAGAATGACTGCAGCATCTCGTCCCATTCCAAGCCAACGCTACCTCGTCTTCTTATGCAAAAAACCTAACTCTCTTTGTCTATAAATTCCCCTTTCAAGATCAGTTCCCTGTCTTCTAAGCAGCTTATAATGCTTTTCTATTGCGATAAAAATCAGTCCAAATGGCATTTCAATTTTGAAAAGCGTACTTTTAAATGCAAAACGTATGTACAGAGAATACTATCATAAAATTATTCAAATATGAATTAATTACGATTTCAGATCTCTATAGAAAATTCCAACTGTATGCATAGAAAAATTGCATTACACAGCAGGGGTGGGCTTACTATATACTTTATTACAATACACTTTTTAATATTAACTGCTAAAAATTAAGTCTTGTAAATTAAAGTAATTGTATTAAATTAAGGTTCATCTGACTTGAAACTTAAATCAGATGGTACTCGATTTGTTTATTGATTGATAACCCCTCGGGCATGCAAGATTCTGATCATTGAAGATCTTTGAGCCTTAAATTGTTCTGCATACATACACCCCTAAGCAAATAGTAATGATTTGAGAAAGAAGCTTCAGAATTTGAAAGAAATAGACATGAATGAAAGCGGCATATTAGAAATATGTTGGTGAGAAATTACGGTCTAATGTAACGAAATAGCAATTGTATAAGAAGTGTATGGCAATGGGATTTAAAGTGTAATTTATAATATGCAATTAATTTTTTTTCTCCTGATAATCTGATAAAAAGTTTGTCTCTAAAAAGTTGATTATTTCATAACATATTGCTAGCTATATAATCGTCACAACTATAGCTTTGTAACAAAATTGCTTATGATTGCTACAATCGGACTCCATTTTATTACTTATGTTTAATTTGTAATACTTGGTACAAATACTTGCAATCTGTGAAAAGAGAAATTATAATCCAAAGATATAAACTAGTTCATGTCAGTGGTATTCTTGCGAATTGTCTATAAATTTTATTATACCTTGCAAACCTAATGCAATACTTGCATTATTTTTTTACATTGAATCTATTACAAATAATATGGTATTATTCATCTGATGGAAAAATTATACGATATCTGCAGAACATATTTCTATAAACTGCATTACGAAAATATGCCCTTCCTAACTGCAGAATAACTGAAGAGCTCCTTAAATAAACTCATATCAGAATCAGTTGCAATAAGCTCCATTATGTGTCGTATGGTTACGTTGATACAACTTTAATAAATTGTATAGAAGTGTTTAATTTTCTTTTCACGTGGTAATTTATTCTGCTTTACATGTTTTCTTACGATTTATACTTTTCTTCCAAAGGAAGATTTACAGGAAATTCTTTTTAGGAATCTAAGGAGTGTTTTACCTATATCTCATTTATACAATAGTATGACATTTATTCTATGTTCTGCGTCTGATAATCTGGGGAATTTTCATCCTTTATTGTGATATTATTGTTTCTTAAGGTACCTTTACATAAATATACAATTACAGTAACGTCACACTTTTTAATGCAGTATATTCATATTTACATAATTTTAGTTTTTAGCCCTATTATATTTTTCAATTCCTACTATTAGTTTACACTCTCCCTATATATATTTATTTATATATATACAGGATTCCGCTACTCAGAGGGCCCTGGAGGCCGTTCTACTATAGTCCGAAGAAAAAAATATTTAGATAACAGACACTTCAGATAATGCGCTCGGGGTTTCTGAAATAAAAAAAAAGTTGTTTAAAAATTGCCAATAGATGGCGTTGTCGGTCAGTACATTCCAGCAAAATATGTTAATATCACGCACAATAAAAGGAAGGTGTTGTTATTGCCACGATCATATAAGCATTGCAGAAAGCCGACGTTGCCCGAGAGAGCACTTCTTGTGAAGCTATACTACCGCAACAATGAGAATGTAGTGTCAGCTGTCAGGGAGTTAGTTCCGCCGTCTCAAGTAACAACGACGTAGACCTATGTCGGAACGTGCTCTTAGATATGATAGTAAAATTCGAGAAAACAGGACAGCTATGTGTTCTTACTGGAAAAGGACGAAAAACAATCAACACCGCCGTTGTAGAGGATATTGCTACAGTAGTGGTGGAAGCAATCAATGAATCACTTCACGGAACTGTCAGCGTACCGACAATTTTGTGTACCCTTGATATGCCTTACTCCATTGTCCGACATATCATGCGTAAAATTTTGAATTTCTACCAGTATAAGCTTCAAGCGGTTCAACAATTATAACCGCACTACCCAAAAAACTTGCAAAACCTTCGTGCTAGAATTTCTTGCAAGAATTGCGGTTTTTGATTCATTGCTTTGGAACATAATGTGGACGGACGATGCCCACTACCATCTTAATAGACAAGTGAATAGCCATAATTATCGCTTCTGGGCGACAAAAAACCCCCACGCGGTACATGCCAAATCTTAGCATGATACGAAAGTGACCGTATGATGCAGGTTCCCTGCTTCATTCATTCTCGGACCCTATTTTTTGTACGAGCGACCCCACAATGATTTACCACCTTTTCTGTTGAAGGGGAACTGTATCGTGAGATGTTACTGACCTACGTAATTCCTACTCTTCAGTAACGAGTCTACCTACAAGAACCATATTCAAACACGATGGAGTCCCACCTCACATCGCAAGCTTAGTCCAACAATTTTTAACGCAGGCATTGACAGACGCCCGTGTGAACAGCCGAACTTTCCCAATAGCTTGGCCTCCATGATCATCCGATCTCAAGCCTTGTGACATCTAGTTATGGGGCATTTTGAAAGATAACGTTTACCGGGAGCGTTTGACAACTGCGTTGGATTTGAAGAACAGTATTCGCTGCCGTAACTGCCATCTAGTGGCTATTTTTTCAACTATTTTTTTTTTATTCAGAAACCTTGAGCACACCTTCTGAAATGTCTGTTGCCCAAATATTTTTGTCTTCGGACTAGTAGAACGGCCTCCAGGGCTCTCTGAGTAGCGGAAGTTTAATTTGGCAAACCCTGTATATCTCGTTCAAATTTTCAATCGTTAATAAAATACTTTTTATTCATCCACTCAAGTTCAAATACATTTTTTTTTAACTTGCCGTGGATGACACTTGATATTAATACAGTTCTTTCAAATAATAATTCATTAATTGAATTTAATTAATGAATAAATATTAAAAAACAAAAATAATAGTCCAACACCATATATAAATAGGAAAATTGCTCGTTGTGTCCCTGAAGCGCAACGGATAGCGCATTGGACTTCTTGTCCAAAGGTCGCGGGTTCGAATCCCACTTGGGATGCCCTAGTTTCTGAGAGTTTGATTTCTTTTTACTATGCTATTTTATTGGAATAATTAAATTTATTTAATAAATTAATAGTAACAAGCAAAAATAATAGTCCAACACCCTATACAGAAAGGAAAATGAAAAAATTCCAAGGAAAATCGCTTTCTAATTTGCCACTTAAAATTGTGATTCTGTCATATGTATATACATATTTATATTAATTGTAATTATTTAATAAAAAGTAACTAATATAAAATTTTTTCCTTGTTGACCTAAGTAGGAATTGACTTATTTTTTTTTATTTTGTTCCATTTATAAATTACACTCAAGATATGCCATCTTTATCATTATGCTCCTATCAAAGCCTATAAATATATTTTAGTCCTTTAGTTATTTGAACAGTTTTTATGTAGACATATTTATGATGGAGTTTTCTTTTTTATATAATAAAAGTCGTATGATTTCCATTTTCACCCAAATTGATGTAGGCGCACCTTTGAAATTGGCTTTCTAGTAGCTCACCAATGTTCTATATTAGAAAAATATCCCCATGGTTAAGTTTCGTTAATTTATTTGCAAACCTCTTTCATGTTTCTTAATACCAATTCGAAAAGTTTTCCCTTCTGGGACTCTTCTTAACTGGAAACAGCAATCAATTGCTTCCGTCGCTTTTTTACGACCCAAAAGACTGCTGTAAAAGTTTGAACACTTTATGCCTGTTAGCACACACTAACTAGTGTAAAGAATTTTATACTCTATCGCTCTTTGGTATCAAACGGCTACTTAATCCAGGTGATCTATCGCAAAAGTTGGTACTCGAAATGAAACCGATAGCTTTCGATTAGGAGATCCGACAAAAAGAGACAGAAAAAATCTCTTTCTTCATTAACTATATTTATCCCTTTTCCTCAGAGAGACCCATCGATTTCTTTAACTTAATTATTATTTAGCCGTCAGAACGTGAAAATAGTTTATGTTTTTTCCAGTTTGATTATTCCTGTCTTTTTTTAACCCCTACACCATTGCGAACAAGCTGAGCACTTTCATCTCAACTTATCCCTTAACGTTATGGACGCGCTGCACGCATTCATCTGGATTTGTATCTGTTTCAAATGCTACAAACGCGTGTATCGCGTTCTAAATTAGTTGTTTCTCTTACTAATAGATGGCCGTAATACACTGAATAATATAGATTCGAATACAATATTTTAGGAGAATTATTACATCATTTTAGCTGTGAAATGGTATCAGTTTCAAGATTTCGAAAGCTGAGATGTCAAGGGACAACTATCGGTATATTATGTATATATATATATATATATATAATAATTCCCTCTAGCATCCTTTTAAATAACACTTTTTTAATAATATTTAAATAAGCTTTTAATTTTTAAGTTCAAAACTAACGCCCTAATCTTAATCGCAATCAACTAGTATCAGAAATCCCTTTCCCACCCATTTTAACTAATCAGAGTTCTTATTACAAAGGAGTCACGCAGTCTTCATTTCCGGTATAAAAAGTAAAAATTTTGTGTAATCACCCTCTTCGTCTTTTTGTTCGTCATGTGAAATGTCGCTGCTGCTTGTCGCTTCTGTTATATGTGTCTGCTTTCGTGTTCTTACCAAATAGATATGGAATATAAAGGTGATTGACCATCTACGTATGTGTGTGTAAGTAAACAAGATGAAAATATTAATTCTGAAGATATTTTCACAAGACCAGATGTGCCAACAGTCCAAACAGACCAACATCGGCCAACGATACTACATATATATATTTGCATTCTTCAAAAAAGTTTCATTTTCTTAGTACTAATTATTTTGATTAACTATTTGTTTATTATACATTATTACTTAAGAAATAATAATATATAATAAATAAATATAAGTGCGCTGTTCAAGAAAAAGCACACATTGGAGAAAGCGAAAAAAACCCAACGCTGTAATAAGATCCGAACATCGAAAACTCAATGGCGTAAGGGTTAAAAAAGAAAATCAACTCTTTTCATAGTATGCATATGTGCATGGGTAACCCTAAAAACATTATTCTCATATTTATAGTTTTATAATTATGTCCCACTTTTGTCGGGGGATTGAATTCCGCTCTTGATTGGTCGTCGGGTAGTACTCAAGGTGTCTTGGGCTAGAGAGTGAAGGGTTGAATACTCTTAGTACTACAGTGACGAAGGCTTCACAGAAGAGCTGTCCCTTTTGAAAACGACGGTCCCACAACAATGCCAAGGAAACAAGGCGCGAAAGCCCACGAAATTTAATTAGTGAGACTAAAATCAATACCCTAGCATTGTTTGGAGCTGCTACCTTGGCTAGGAGATTAATCATCACGGTGCGCGTTTGGATGCGAACACGATTAAGGATAGCCCTTCCGAATAAACTAGTTACTCTTATAATCCCGAAGACTTGCAACTCGGTTCCTGTGATGAGATTCTTCAGCATACGAGACTTCCCGGTGAGTCTCTCCTCTCTCTCCTCCCATTCCCTTTTTTCTTTTTAAATATCCTATGGTGAGCACTTGATGAGGAAGCTAATGAGATTCCTCCTGCTCTTCAATTGCAATGTAGAAGTATCAAAGTGAGCTAATGACGGACTTGTTACATGATGTCGATCACAGATTCGAAGCTCAACAGACATGAAACTTGAGATGCACCACTTGTCGATCAAGGAAGGATTGAAATTCCTTCGAAGCTTTAAGAGAAGAGAACGTTCATTGGAGCAAAAAAAAGTCCCTTAATTCGTTATTTTTAATTTTTATTTAAATAAGAGTACTGAGTATGTTTTACAGTGTTTCCTGGAGTTAACCTTTGTTTGGTGCCCGCAGTAGATTCCTATTAATTAAAAATGCATTGTGGAAAATAATGGGATTCATCATAAAAGAAAATAATATTTAAAAATCAAGGGAAGAGAAATAAATTATAAAGACAGCAAAAATATTCAGAATTATTCTATTTATCAAGATTTATTTATTTCTATCTCCAAGGAACGACTGATTAAATGATTGATTGTTTTACTAACGGAGAACTCAGAAGTAACACAAGGACTATTGGCAACGAACCTTGTCATTTTGAACCTTAGTCAAGTAACAAAGATGAAACGTGAGGTGGCAACAATTCACCAAACTTCCATATCAAGTTATCTTTAAGACTTTGTCTCGCTTTTGCCAAAAGAGAGACGGTGAGGATTAGTTGCGGCTACCCTCGTCACATGTTGTTATAACTTTAAAAAGATGTAATTTTATGTATAAACATCAGATTATAAAAAATTACAATTTATTACCGCACAAAAAACCTTCCCGGTTAACATATATGTGTAAGGAAATTCTGTTACTGAGACGATGAACTTTATATTTTAGAACTAAAATTAAAATAGAAAATTAATCTCTCTCTATATATAAAAAAGTTTTTCGTTGGATTTCCAAAGATGATGCCAACTTGGCTGTATCACCAAGTTTCCAATGAAACGCCATTATAATGTGTAAGGGATGGCATTGCTTGCGAATATTATAATTTTTATCATAAAACAAATACAATAGAAAGTAATTTTCACGTATTAAACATCCAGATATACATTATTTACATTGTTTTAAGATAAATCATTACTTACGCAAGAAGATAAAACATTAATTATTCAAACTATGCTCTTTATATAAAAAAAAGAGTTTTTTTTATGATACTGCAATAAATTTTTTTATACATAAGATATACTTGGAAAAAGTAGGTCTCCAAAAGTTGAATTTAACTGAAGAGGAATGCCAAGAGCAAATTTTGCGAAACTAAATTGAAACTAAATTAGGGATTAAATTGAGGTACAAATTAAAATGCGGAGATGAAGACTTGAAATTTATTTTTTTCCTGTTTACAATACATTGAAAAGAAAATATAGCTACGTTATACATGTAAATTACAGTTTTACAATTTGAGCAATGAGTATGCACACTTGTATGGTTTTTATAACGGCGGTTGGTTCTCCATTCGGCGCCCGGGGGGGGCCTACCATCTTAATATTATATATATATATATATATATATATATATATTTCATGTGTTTATTCGGAAAAAAGTTCAGAGTCAGATTTGTGAGTAGTTTTTACAAACACCGGACTAAGTACTAAAAAGAAACTGCTGAGACGAAACAATACCGTGAATCAAATTAATTAAATTAACTACTTTTTAAAATATTTCTTCAAATGATTTATAAGCAAAAGGAGTAATGTATGAAATAAAACTTTCTTCTTCTTTTAAAAGCCTTCTCTTAAAGCACAATGAGCATACGTGACTTTACTGTCCTTTAGAACTTTTTTGTATCTTTACTAAAATAACCTCCCTCATACGTTTCTCCCACGTTATAAAATGAATTTCAAGTGAACACTTCTAATTTTTTGTGTGCTTATTAATGTAAATGTTTTATTCGAAATAATGTGGTGTATAAATTTTAATAATGTTAAATTTCAACTTTAAAAATTAATTTCCGATTCATATTGAATTAAAATTGATTCGAATTTTCTTGGAATAGATATATGCTACATATATATAAAGCTTTATTTTTAACAACCTTCAATATAAAAATATGTATTTAAACATCTTATTTAAATTTTTTTTAAAGCACACACACATGAATATATTTCTTTACTTAAACATTAAGGTATCCGACTACTTTTGGAACCTAGATTTTAATAAAGCGCATAAATGGATAATTTTCACGATATTTAGTGTCACTTAGATTAGAAGACACGTTTAAAATTGTTTTAAGAACACATTTTGACAAAAAAAATTATTTAAATACAATATTTTGGCAAAAAATTAACTTAGAATGGCCTTTTTTCAAAACTTTCACCTTTTATAAAAAATGCTTCCATAATAATATTTCGCGCTCGCGCGCGCGCTTAGATAAAGTAAAGACTTCTCTAGAGAATCTGAACTAGGAGTTTTGAAAAATTCACATTATTTTCAGAGTCAACGTCAATTGAAATGATTATCGGCGTTTTTTTTCTTAAAATTTCACCCCTGTGGTGTAGTGAAATATGGATAAATCCACTTCTAAGTTATATATTTCAAAAATTCTAGTTCAGCCTCTGTACAGAGGTCTAAGCTATCTACAGGCAAAATATTATTATAATAGAAGCATTTTTCATAAAAGGAGAATGTTTTGTATTTTGAAAATGGGTCATTCTATGTTCATTTTTTGTCAAAATATTGCTGTTAAATAATTTTTTATTGTAATAATATTCTTAAAACAATTTTTTATACGTTTTTTAATCTAAGTGACACTAAATATCACAAATATTATCCATTTATATGCTTTTACAAAATCACGGTTCCAAACGTAGTCGGATACCTTAATAACTCTAATAACGTATTATAATCTGGAGAATACTATATAAAATTGAACAAGAGACTACCAGCTTAGTAATATTTTAAAATCAATTCATGAATGATTTTAAAGTAAATAAATATATACACAGATTGATTTTAATTTACTTGGTACTCTTCAGCATCATGAGGGCTATTATCTAAGGACATCGTTGTGTTGAAGGACTATCAAATGACGAAGACGACAGGTGAGCTGGTACCCCTCTGTAAACTTTCACATCATGTCAACGAGAGGAATTAGAACCTCGACAGATTAATATGCTTAGACCAGTGTTTCTCAAACTGTGGGGGGCGTGATAACTCTACGAGGGGGGTGCGAGCGTATTGAAAAGTCGAAAACAAAAGATTACTTTAAAAAAAATTATTAATTGAAAGTAAACAAGCAAAATACATTCTGACATAATAAAAAATAAATACACATTTACACTGATATAATACACTTATAAAATACGTTGTGCAGTACTGATACATTTATAATTAATTTAACAATACTAAGTTAAGAGCAAATTTAATAATAACCAATGACCCCATGGGCTTGTCATTGGTAAAATTATATACAAAAATTAACATTTATCTTGATAATTTGTACAGTTTATAATTAATCCCTTCACATTGTCGATTAAAAGTTACGCGATTCGCTCTTCAATGTCACCGATCACGTAGGCGTGCTTATGGGATGTATTGGGGGGGGGGGGGGAAAAGGATTGACTAAGCAAATCCTCTGAAATAAGTAAATCTTTCGCAAACACGGTCAAGGTCCTTTTATTGCATTACAAAGCCATCGGAATAATTTTTTGGATAGCAGTACACAGGAAAGATCATACTTTGGAAAGACGTATATATACAACAGGGGCAATTAAAGCTTTGCCTGAGTGAGACGTTTATTTAAGCCAGTGGCACTTAAGACGTTAAATTTGCATTATAGCTTTATCGTCAAAGTACAGTATTATTAAACTCAATACATTGTATTTGTATGGAAGGGGGGGGGTGAATTATGATTGAATATTAGGTCGCAAATATTGAAACTTTGAGAAGCACTGACTTAGACCCCTCTACATGACGGTTCATTAGTGGTATTAGGACTAGAATTCCCTACAAGACAGGGTCTTCTATGATTTCGTGACCATGAACACATGGCTACCACGGTCCCATTAATATTGTTTACTATGGTCTCTTTTTAATATAATAAAGAGCTGATAAAGAAGTTAAATTAGCTTAACAGATGAAACTTGTTAATACTTCGGTATTTTTGTGTTATATATATTTACTTAACTTAAGTAGCATGTATATTTCATACTTTCCTGTTAAAATAACTCCATATCAAGGCAGTTATTTTTTTAAGTAATAATTAAATTGAAGAATAAATAAATGAAAAAAATCAACACTAAAAAGGAGCAAACTCCCTTTCACCCTCAGTTTCTGAATGTTTTTTTGTAGTTTCTGAACGTTTTTTTTCCTTAGGATTTGAAGCTAATAAACAGACTCGATTAAAAAATTTTTTTTAAAAAAAAGCATTCGATGTAATTTGAAAATATAGGAATAGAATAAAAAGAAAGAAAATTCAGCTAGATGGAAGAAAAATAGTGCAAGAACAACACGATCCTGAACAAAAAATAAATAAATAAACTTGCTTCTCTTAATTTTTCAGTGGGTACACTAAAGAATGCATTTTTTCTCCATATTCTTTTCCCCTTTATTTGTATTCCAGCTAGTATACTAAATTAATTTATATATTTGCATAAGAAAATTTTTTTCTCAGTGTTGATGCTTTTTTTTTCAGTTCAATTTTTCAAACGCCAAATTCCTTAATACTATATTTTTAATACATGCAAATGTGTTTGCTGCTTTGCTACAATACTATATTAAGTTGAACTGAAAAAAATCTTACATTTTTTTTCACTGTCATATACAAATTAAGAAAATCAAATATTTTTATTAAAAAAAAAAAAATCATTGAACTGAAAAACAGATGATATATATATTCTCAAATAATATTTCTCATACATTTTTAAAGATATACACTTAATGCTTCCAAATATTATAGAGAAAAAAAAGCGAAGGCTTCAGGCTAATTCTTATTCTTTTTCATTTTTTCTAAAATATTCGAACCCTATATATATAGAAAAAGGGAAAACACACACTTGATTTTTTTTTACGAGAACTAAGATTTATTTGTAAAACATAAGATCCTATATTCTTTTATACAAATAATAATCTATTTACTTAAAAGTATGCGTCAGAAATTTAAAATGCTAAAATCTTTGAAATCTACATTGAAAGGAATCTTTAGAATTTTTGAAATATAAATATAGGCATGCCTCTCACTAAGTAATAGAAATGATGTGAAATACGTACGTTTCAGTGACCATCATGCTCTATAGAGTGTCAACATGTAACCTTAGCCTACTAGATCACCAGATCTTTCTCCAATTGGGCATGACTGGGATATCATTTAACGTCACCTCCAGCGTCATTCACAACTGGTGTTAAACACCCTTATATTGACCGACCAAGTGCAATTCCATCCCCCAAATTGGTATCCGTTTCTTGTACAATGTATTGCATGAACGTTTGTATTCTTGCATTCAAATTTCTGGCGGTTACTCCAGTTATTAATGTACCATTATTTCACATTTGAAAGGGCTCTTCTCACGCTTACATAAATCTGTGATCTTGAGACTTTAATCAATTAAATATATTACAATGACAAATATATTGTCGATGTTTCATTAGTCTACAATAATTCTTTCTCAGTGTTGGGATTTTTTTCATCAATGAAATATACTCATTGGTTGACATTATTTAGAATGAATATATCATAAACATTAGTCCGCTATATATTTCAGCACTTATAATTTTATAAATACACATACCCCACATAAAACTTTAAGATATATCTCTAAGCCTTCAAACACATATATTAACGATAAAAAAATAAATAGAAAACAGTGACATCATAAAATTTATTTATTAATGAGAATATTGATACGTATTAAAAAAAAATAAAATAAACAGTTAAAAATAAACCAGATAATATACAGCAAGCAGTCTGTGTTTGCAAGCATGTATTATCATTTTTTCCTTTCCTTAACATACTAATAGAATCAGGAAAAGATCAAAGAATTATAAAAGCATAAAAATGATGCAGTTGATGGTTAGTAAACAAAAAAAGAAAACTCTTACAAGGTAAATTTAATAACGGCAGAATTTCTACTTAGAAACTAGTGATCAACATATAAAAATGAAGGAAAAGCAATAAAATGTAAATGAAAAGTATGCTTTTTCGAAATAAATATTTCGGGATTTTCCATTGATAATTTGTTTTATTTCCAGACCAAAATTGTTAGAGGAGAAATAAGTGAATTTTAATGAATCGAAAAATACTCGCGAGTATAAGAAATTCAAACCATGAAAATTTGCAAAATATTTCTTTACTTTCAAAGGGAAATTAAATGTATTTTTAACATTTTATCATGATTACATAGAAATAAAAGGATTTAACTTTCACAGAAAAATAAATTAACTTTCATACAAGTGTTAAATTGATATTCTATTCAATAAATATCTTAAAAACTAAAAATTTTACTAGTAAATTAATACTACCCTTTAGTAAAAAAAAAAATTTTTTAGAAAGCTAAATGTTAGCTTAAGATTTTTTGCTTAAAACTATTTCACCTTACTTTTAAAAATAAAAATGAAAGGAAATTAAAAAAAAATTAGGGATAATTTTCACGTGCACCGTTTATCTTTCCTTTCTCTTTCTTCTTTTTTTCATTTCAGTGTACACACAGTTTTAATATATTCTATAAAGCAATGAACTCGCACACTTTATCTTATTCAAAATATAATTTTTGCAATGCATAATTTTGATAAATTTGGTAATTTTATAGAATAAATATTATCCTTTTGTGGCAGCTTAACAATAATTTTGAATAATAGAAAAATCAGTTTATACATCTTAAATCTAAAATATCACATTACACTGAAGGACCACAAACTGCCTCTATTAAATTTAACTATCATGAATAATAGCACAATTTTTTTTTCATTGTGAACGTTATTCTAACGTATCCTTGCAAAAGATTTATTTGTGAGTATTTATCAGGGATGCATTCTAAACCAACGCGAGGAATATTGGCTGTGGATCTCGTAATTCTGAAACGCGGTCAAGTGACGAGGACGACACCTGAGCTAGTATTCCATCCTTTTTACTTCCTTTCTCCTTTCGGCCATGTGAGACAGCATCCTCTACAGATTTAGCATGTATAAGCTGTGACGGGGCTTTATCGTGTCTTCTATTAAAACCTCTTGGGAAATCTTTGGGGCCAGAATGGCAAATCTTTCCAACCAACTCAAGAAGAGAACGCGAGTATGCAGATTAGGAATTGTGTATATATTGGAGCTTTAGTATTCGCGTGTAGTTCTATGATGAGATTTAATAGTGCTAGAGCGAAGAAGGATGAGTTCGAAGCCAGAAGATCGTCCATTTGCCGGAACAAGTTGGATCAAGGATTATATTGACGATATAAGGACTGGTAGCTGTTCGCCGTGGATTAGCGGTAAGAAAGATTAGATTAAACTTTAATACTAGAGCGAATTCTAGTAAAGTCAGGGAATCATCTATAAATATATAGATTTGGTTGTTTATTGCGCTATTTGTTAGAATTATAGTTTATGTCTCATCACTCCTGATCATAAGCCTCCTAGACTTTTGAAAAAAATTGATATTTTGGAAAAATTTTGTATTTTATTATATTTATATATTACAACGAGAGATGTGTATACAAAAATGCAAAAATCCCCAAAAGAGCATCGTGGCAGCTAATGCGTTAAAAAAATAAAATTAAGAATATATTGTTAATTGTCTTATGTTACGTAGAAGAAAGCGAAAAAGAAAAAGAAAAAAAAAGCCTTTGCTTCGATGTTTCAAAGAAAAAAAAATAAGCAAAACACTCGAAACCAAATATAATTCTAGATTTTTCTATACTTTTTATTCTAATTTAACTGTTTTAGGTACATTGAATTAATTTCGTTTTTTCATCAGGAAAAAAGCAGAATGGACAGGCAAATTAATTTTAAAGCATTTGTAATGTTTCCACCCAAGTTAAATTGAGTATTAACTGGAGTTAAAAGAAGATCGAGTATTTAGATGAAATAACGTAGAATTAAAACCTCCTCAAATGTGATTTATTATGGATTCGGTATGGTTGATATTTTGCTTCCTTCTTTTTATTTTTAGAAATTCTCGACGGAAAAGGTTCAAGTAGTACGAGTGAATTCAGTCCTATTCAATTCCAGATTTTTCATTCCTCTTTTTCCCGTTTCTCAACTCGAGGACTGCTCCGGAAACTTTGTTATTTGCTGTCTGTAGTAGCCCATTTGAGCAGCTAGTCGATTTTCGAGGTGAAATACCATGGAGGTGGTCCTTTCCCCTATTTTCTTCTAATGGGGAGCACACACATCTCAAAGCACACTGAAGACATGTTATTTTTTCACAGCTATAGTGCCGCTCCCCCTTATACATAAAAGAAACTACAACGAAATATGCTCATTCGCAAGAGAAAAGCCATTTTATATTCATGAAAACTAAAGATCCAGGAGTTTTGGGGACTCTAGGGAAAAATCTACATTGAAAGTGTTATGTATTAAGCCAGGAAGCCGAGAAACAAGTAAATAGAAGTGAAGAAAACTTTCACAAAGACGGAAACCTGAAAATCCCTGTTATATATAGTCAGTATTGTTTAACCTATTTTACGCATGAATTAATGAGAATAGAATTGGTGAGAGAAGGGGGAAAAAATGACTAGAAAGAATTTAATGTGATGAAAGGGAAACGGGGAGGGAGCCTTGTCTGTTTGGTATTCGAGTCGTTCAAAATAAACGCAAAACAAAATTAAATAACGTGTTTACTCGTTCACATGTAGCTATGAAAATGAGCCCGCTTTTAATTATATTTTGACGTTGGTTGAGGGTTAATGAAAACGCATTCTTATTCCAAGCTTCTATTGAAGAAGGATACTGTGGGGAAGGCAGAACTGTCTTTTCTTTTTGTTACATCGCATAAAAGGAAACTATTGATCCATGTAAAGAAATGCTTTTTACAGAATTGTTTTCGTAAATATTGAATCATCGCAATTAACGTTTCGTTTGAGTTTTAGAAAAATTTTCTGAAGAAGGAATAAACTTCGAAGTTTTTGCCTTTTAACTAGATTAAAAGAATGGCAAACTCCACCGCTTTGGTTGCAAAGCGCCAATTTCTATGCTTTCTAAGCTAACTTATTTAACTTTCTGGCAGGTTTAAGGTTAATCTTTACAGCACATATTGAAAATTTATTTATAATACTCTTATTAACTTACAACAAATCAAATTTAAAAGAAAGAGTTTTCTGTACCTAATAAATTGATTGAGTAATTGTTAAAAAGTTGCAATTGTCATAATTTTCTTTTAAAATTTGCTTATAAATAAAATATTACTTTTTCACTTTAATAAGAATTATTTTAAATGTCTTTGCGTAAGAAATGGAATAAAAAAAAAAAGGAGAGATAGTCTTATTCTACACACTTAAAATTCTTTAGCTCAAACGGAAAAGAAAAAAAAAATAGAATTTCGTCTTGTAAATCCTCTTTTCTTTTGGATTATCACAGAAGCTCAACTTAGAGAAGATTTCATGCTGTTTGTGTCCTAACAGTGAATTTTACTGTTATCTTCGACACTATTCGCATGTTGTATATATTTTTTTAAAGATATTACATACTATCACTATAAATTTATACTCCCTTTTCATTCATCAAATGCGTTTCTTCGAATTATTTAACTTATATTTACTTCTCACGAGGCAAGCTTAAACACTTCTCATTTAATAACATATTCCTTTATTTTATTTTGGTGATAAAAGTTATCCATCATTTTCATAGCTGTTATCTACTTACCATTTGATAGTTTTCCCCCTCACGGTTCATACTTATCCTACATAATTACGAAATCCTGCCGAAGTATATTACGCTGAAAGCTTTATTCAGTGTTAGAGAATTGTAACTCATTTTAACATAAGTGAGCAAACTCAAATTATTATTTTTTGATTTCAGAAAATGGAACAATTAATTAGTTTAATTTATGAAATTCATATATATTTTCTATGAGAGCAACTTAATCGAGTAATTTCTGTCGAAAAAACACGAAACTTTTATATTTATTCAAATGTGTAACGCATTTGTGCTAAAAATACCTTTAGTCACAGTGAGGGAATATTAACGCAGCACTGTTTTCAGCTACGCGAGGACTTTTGGCGACGGACCTCGTAATTTTGAGCCAAAGTCAAGTGACGAAGACGACACCCGAGCTGGCACCCCTTCTCCTAACTACCACACCACACCAAAGGGAGGACGTTTGAGCTCTCGACAGTTTTAACGTGCATCGCTCCCCTACACAGTGGATCTTTATTGGTACTGGGCTCGAACTCGTGACATGCCATCCACGATTGGATACCTTGACCACTAGGCTACAGCAGCCACGAAAATACCCTTAAATATGGAGCTATGTAATCATGCTCCATACTTGAAACTAGTGGTTTTACCTTTCAATCATATGGTTCAAGCGAGTGAGAGTTATATTAATGTCGCACCGAGTGGGGCCCCATTTCCTAACTACCACAGCACATCAATGGGAGGACATTGAGCCTCAACAGATATAACGTGCAGCTGCTTTTTCTACACGGCAAGTCTTCAGTGGTGCCAGGACTCAAACCCGCGACACCCCTGCCTCGAGTGCGTGATTATAACTACTAGGCTACCGCGGCCCCTTGATATGTCTAGAAAAATGAGATAATGTTTACATGAAACAATTTTTAAGAAGTTCACCACAGTAAAGAATATATTATAGGATGTTAAAATAATACGGAGAGTGAAAGTTCAGTACATTTTGTTGTACTTAAGTAATTATTAAAAATTATTTGAATATAGAAGGAGGTTCTCTTTTTATTTTTTTCAAAATCGTAAAACGACAGTAGAATCTTTTTTTAAAAAAAAGTCAAAGATAAGTAATCATCTGTAAGTAACTGTAAGTAAAGATGATCATTTTGCTAATAAATGTACGCACATAATTGGCATTTAATAATGCACAATATTTAACAAAGCTATTTTTTTATTTTCGTAAGGCTATCATGAAAAGACATAGCTTTCATCAGAAATATAATATAATCTGTGAAAAGTATTTCTTACTCATTGTTATAGATTCATAGAATTAGAAGCAAAACTGATCTTATTTATCAAAATGCCGACTGGGTTGGTTTGTTGCTGGCCTTCTGCACCCAAGGTTGCGGATTCGACCCCGACCCAAGCGGGTGGATTTTTATGATGCAGAAAATCGACAGCGTCCGTGTTGTATAATTATGCGGCATGAAAGAAATCCCTTGAGTGCCCATTTGGCTCGGGTGCTCTCGGGAAAAAAAAATCCTAAGTACAATTTCGCATCGTCAGAGCTCAGGTGCCTCCCTCTGGGGAGAAAGCTGGGCGTCAAAATTACTCGCAGCCATTGGTATCGCCTATATGGTGCCGCAATAAAAAGTGATACTAGGTCTACAAAGGTAAAAATACCAATCCGCAGCCCCATTAAAGAAAAAAAAGAATTGTCAAATTAGATGCTCGATGAATTCGTTGAAAAGGAGTAAATATACCTCAATTTTAATTTGGCCAAGTTTTAAAACAGAATTCACAGAGAAAGAAGATTAAAAATTATGGGGATACCTAAGAGTGTTATATTTCTGTTTCAGAAATTATATTAATATATATTTATAACTTCGTGAAACTTTCAAAATTTTCTTATATTGGAATTCTGTAAAGGGTAAAAGAAAAACAGGAAAAAACCTCTCAAAAATAGGATTTCTTTACGGATTTCTTTCTTCCGCTAGAAATAGAGGGATCGACTTTGAAGAATAATCGAATCGTGATACAGATTTAGATACGACAATTCTTTTGACCTTCAACGATTTCATTCAAGCAAAGATTGAAAAAAAGGAGGGGGGAAAAAACAAGAGGAAGAGACAAAAACATAAATTGTGAGATTTTTCCCCGTGTTCTTTTGAAGAAAGTCGACCAGTGTCTCTTTCTCTTTTACTAAACTGAATATTCTTCGAATTCCACTAAAACTGACTTACTTAACTATTATTCATTGGGTATTTAATGCTACTCGAAAAGACATTTATTTTAATATTGAAATTTTTGAGTCAATTAAAAAGCTTATAAATTTAAAAAAAAAAAGGAAGAACACATTCATATAAAGAAATAGAGTCGTTGGTATGAAGCATTTAACCAAGTCTTGTAAGCATTTTATTTTTCCCTTTTTTTTCATTATCCTAGACTAATGTAAATTTAAATATATATATATATATATATATATATATATATATAGTCTAATTCTCTACAAACAAGAGATAATATCCAAACAATAACATTCGAAAAACACATAGACATTAGGAAAATCACACAATGAAGGACACATATGAGTAATCGAGATTATATATATATATATATATATAATTACATATTTTTTCCCGCAATTTAAATAGCATATACATTAATTCAGTATTATTGATTCATCATCATGTGCTGTTGGAACATGACCTCGTAATTGTGAAACACGGTCAAAAGACGTGGACAACACCTATGCTGGCACCCAGCTTTCCATACTTCCACACCAATGGTAAGAATTTGAGCTTAGGTAGATTTAACATGCATCACCTCCTCTACAGAGTGGTTCAATAAAGGCACAAGGACTCGAGCCCACGACTGGACAATGCCAGCCACGAATTCGTGACTGTGACCATTCGTCTACTACAGCCCCATTTATTCATGAAATCGCCTGGTTCAGTCTGCGTTTTGCAAATTCTACTTTTTTTACCTTTTCCTGAAGTAATATCAGTGCTTACCCTTTTTATATATATAATTCCCTTTGGTTTCATCCAAACAACTTTTTAACTTATAATGGTCCCGGCCTTCAGGACTCGCATGTAAATAATCACATAGTTTTCCCACATAAAGGAATAATCGTCCCTTTATACATTAAAAATTCACAGTTTTGCGTTTTTAAAGTAAAATTGCATCGAAATCTATCGAACGATATCTTTTCACCCCAATCATAGGCTCCATCCCCGGAAATCACGCTGATTCCAAGACTTCCTGTTGCCGCTTCATATAAAAGCCATGTTTTCGTCATGTTGTAACCTGCTGCATTTCGTGTTTATCTTTATTTCTTTGTTGTGCTGTCTATTTTTATGTTTGCTGTTTGGATTGTTCTACACCATAAATGTGAATTCAAAAGTACCAAGCTTCCTTAAGTATGCCATGACAGCATAAATAAAATATAAAATATTTAATAATCAAGAATATATATATATAAACACTTGCAATAAGACTTTTATTTTTCTGATTTTAAAATCAGTGTATTTTTTCTCTTTTAAATTCTATAAATGTAAGTATCTTTAAAAATGTTTTTTAAATGCCATTCATAATTTTTTCAGGATAAACTATAAATAAACTCTTCTGATACTTTTGCTTAGACATATTTTTGGTGGATTAATATAATGTATTTTGATGCGGAAAATATGTAGTACTGTTAAAAAATAATTTGAATTACGAGAATAAAGCAAAACTTAAGAATAAAGTTTTC
>BMAV01021592.1:634047-644530 GCA_019973955.1 Trichonephila inaurata madagascariensis
GCACGCGAGTGAAAACCTATTGTTTTGACGTTGGTCTTGACATCAATACATCTTTCATCAGTAAAGCTTCCTCCCCATCTCCTCCGGTTACTTCGGCTTCGGAAGGCTTAATGTCAGAATAATCCTTTTCTGTCAAGAAGAAGAGAAGGAAGAAGAAAATAGAACCCTATCGCCATTCCCGATAGATCATTAATGGTAGATATTATCCTTTTGTTCCATCCACTACTGTTGGTCATCGCTTATTTCCTAAATTATTGAGTTAAGGGTCACCCACACTCCTGAACTCTGCAAGAGATTCTTCCCTCCGTTTCATTATTTTGAAGGAAAGACCTTCATTAATGCCTGTGGATCGATAGGTTTTAGTTGTTGACTCTCACAACAAAGGTCCGAACTAATAAAGCCTATTAGTGAAGGCCCAGAATACGCCTCTACCTCCTGGAGGAAAAAGAAAAAGTATTGATGAAATTACTGCTAACGGTGGACTGTTGTCATTTGAAGCACACTTCTTTGGCCTATATCCAGGATTCGCTTCACTAGCCATGAATCTGTTTCAATTAACTCATTTTCAGAATGGAATGCATCGAAGTAATTGCTGTCGCATTAAATGGAGGGCTTTTAGTTGCTGTATCAATTCGAGCAATTTAGGAATTCTGTCGACATGCCAAATGGAAAGCGAAAAATTCATTAGAGACAAGTAGTGCTTGCAGCTATCAATAATTTACATAGGACATTATTTTAAGATGCTATCATCAAAGGAATCCGGTGGGTTAATCTCTTTTTTAAAAGTTTTTCTTGTCTACGGATGCGAAATATAGTTTGCTGGCTTTATATGTGTGTAGGTTTGATTATAAAGATTTGACTTCGAATGATACGAAGTAGAACTAAGTACTATTTCCTAATGATGTGAATATTTCTGAAAGCCTTATTTGATGTATCTGAAATATTTTAAGAAATCTTTTTAAATAAAAAATAACCTTTAGTAACAAAATGGTTTCATCAACTACTGAATTTAACATTTTAACCTAGAAATTGCTCTTTTTTATTTCAAAATTTCTTTGCCTTTCAGTTTGCTGTTGAAATTTATATGTTTTATTCGTTTCTCTAAATGTGTCTCCGAAGATTTTCTTCCTTAAAAATTTTCTACGAAAGGAATTTCTTCCCACTTCCCTTTTGAATATTGTATTCGATCAATTACAGTGATAATAAGCAATCCGCTTTATAGTCGTTTAGCGTATAATTGGGTTTTGTAAGAAATTTAGTTATTTCAGCATGCAAAATTAAATTGCTTTGATAGTTTTTATTTTTAGGAATATCCTTCTCTGGATATATATTTATATTCCCCCTCATTATTCAGTTTAATTTTTTTCTCCTTGTTTATGATTTTATTTCCGTCAGAATGAAATTATATAGCATATAAATCATGTTTAATAATTGCACAGAGGAACAATTTCCAAGTGTTTAACCTAATCACTACAAGAGAAAATTTTCTTAACTAGATATGGGCTATAGAAATGGCAATATATTTGTATAAAAAATATTTGCTAGTAAAATAATAGTTTATTTAAATACGCAATTATTATGTGGTATGATCAATAACTTTTCTTCATTTTTATCAGGTTTTTTAATAATTCTTTTTATCAAGAGCTGAAAAACAAGAAAGTATCAAAGAAAAAATGTTCAGGAATACTACAAAAACTTGGGATATCTTTTGCTAGTGATTTTTGTCGATCAAAAATAACAAGCTATTTCCGATATTAATATACATAATGTTTCACTTTCTTTTTTCATATTAAATTATGTGAGTGGTATCCCAGTTTGGCATATTGACACATACGTAACCTATACTTATAGAATATACATAGATCTATACGTATATGATGATAAAACTATATGAAGAAAAATTGTTAATAGCGAAAACGAAGGACTTTGTTATCTTTTATATATATTTCAGTTTGTAGAATCTTTTTCTAATATTTTATACCTATATTATTTAAAAAAATTAAATTGAAAAATTTCAAATTTTCCTTAATTTTCTTGGCTGAAATATTAACAGTGCTATGTGATTTTAAATACAGTTTCCAATGCCTGTTTTAAGTATTTATTTCAATTCATTACTTAGATCATATGCCTATACAATGAAGGGAAAAGATGTGCTTTATATAAGTGTTTTCTCAGACATTATAATTAATAAAGAAAATTGTAGATAAGTTGATAAACATGCTATAAGACCGACATGCAGCTGGTCTCCGACACAAAAGTTTAACTTAATTCTAGAGTATTACAAAGCCTTGGTCAAGAAGATTATATGGGCTGTTGCCATTATCCCATTACCGCTTATAGAGTGTTACTTTCATTAATTAGAAAGATCAAAAATATCAAAAGGACTGCGAATAAAAATTACTATGTTTAATGACATTTTTAAGCTTATTATTATAATATGCTTAAGTGACCTACTTTCGTAGCAGATTGTGTGTGTGTGAATAAACTGTTAGCTACGAAATTAATCTCTTTAAAGATTATTAAAAATTTTTCTAAAAATATGAAATTATTGAAAATTTTTAGGAAAAAAGCAATATATGTTTGTTAATATGCATGTAAAATAAAAGAAAGTAAGTAAAGTGTGTTCATGGAAATTTTAATTAAGCGTGGACATTTTAACAAAATGTCATATATATATATATATATATATATATATAACAGTGTATTACACATATATTAATTTTCAAACAATAATTAGTAAAGCCATATAAAAAGCTGCATCAATTAACACGGTATGATGTATAGTGGTACTTCGGGTAAAAAGCATGGTATTAAGCATTACCATTTTAAGTAAATCAAGTTGTTGTAATGCGTTAGGCTCTAACTTTAGTTTGGAGGAAAAGTTTATTTCAGTTCTTGAGAAAATTGCTTCGTTGTTCGTAACCCGATCAGGCATAGAGTGAGTCCATTCCAAGCTGTCGAAAATCCTCCAGAAATGTGCTAGTAACAATACTTGTCATCCATTACTATTTCCAGCGCAGGAACAAGAGCGAATTGTGAGCAATCAGAAAGTCAGTGGCAAACAGGAGGTGTCATAAAAAGACATCCCAGAAGAGTCTGGTTAACAGCAGCATCGGGTATAAGGGGCACTGGAAACCCAATTCCATTCCTGCAGAGGTCATTTGGAATGGACAATGGGTTACACGAAGAGTATTCTATTTCCGACCGGGCCAATTGTTCGCCCGGTAAATCCCTCTTTCGTACCAAAGAAAAAGAAAAGAAAAAGAAAGAACTTTTGGGGTGAGTGTTTGCGACAGCCCGAGGTTTGATGACAATCTTTTTGGCAGATGCGTCAAAATTGCCTCCCTCTTTATTGAACTTGGTTCTGTTTCTCGCATTTCCTTTTCTCTTTTCTCAGAACAGGGAAGAGAATGCCAACTGAGAACAAACATCACGGTGCACAATGTGTCCAGTTATCACTTTCCAGCGGAGACGGCAAAGGGCCGGGTCGATACACTGAATCGAGAGACATTTGAAAAAATTGGGAGTGTCACGTTGTCAAAATCTACCCGACTTTCGCATTGTAGCATTGGGATTGGATGTTGACCTTGCGTGAAAGCAGACACCCGTACTTCCGAATTAATTTTCGTCAATGAAGAGACTGGAAAAGTGGAGCACAAAGCTACGGCCAAAGATTAGATATTTGGTAGAAATGTGTTTCAGAGATTTACTTTTAATTGCGAAGAGTTTCATGTATTAATTTTTGTACTCTTCGAAAGGGAATTAAACAAATCCTTTATAAAGTTTTCAATTCAAAGATGATTTTGAAAATATAATTACCAAAAAAAGTCAACATGTGACAATAATTATTGAAACACGTATGAATCAATAATAAATCAAAATTTTTAAAACAAATGTAATAATATTTTTTTCGAAAATGTATTTTGCAACAAGAAAAAGAAAGGTTAAACATTTATTAAAACATACGTTATATATATATATATATATATATAAATTAGTGACATTATACTCATACGTAGTGCTGTAATGTCTAATTATATAATTTATAATTAATATGGATTAAATATTAAGTTACTTACTATTTTACTCAATACTATTTATTCGGATAAAAATTTACCCATCCAGAGAAACGATTTAACCAATTTAATCCTTCTTATTCTTTTAATTTACCGACCTTTACAGTTTTTTACACAAGAACATACTGATATACAGAAATTGAACATAATGAATTTTTTTATAAATTTAAAATGATTTTACATTTATCTGTTCCTTTGTTTCAATTATTTCTTTGAATATGCCATTAGAGCTTAGTTTATGTACAGAAATTATTTAAAAAATGACCAAATTATTCTGTAATATGACATAGATCAAGCAAATTTTTGCGAAAATAAATCTTAATTCTTGAAAATCCATGAACAATTATAAATACTCTCAAATAAACTTTATTTAAATGTATTTCGATGGCAAATAATGCATTAATAAAACAAGGTTTCGATTCGCTAATATTTTATTGTCTGAAAATAAAGCAATTTATATTATTTTTTTTTAACCTTCTGAAGTACGATTTTTAATCTATTTCAATCATGTGTGTGTAACAAAATAAAATACGACCATCTTACGACCATTTTACGTAGCTTTTTCTTGTTGCTATTATATGTGAATTACCAAATTAAATTCACAATTCACAATTTGTTTAACAATATAGCAGAATCAATGTAATTGTTCAAGAGCAAATTATACTAGAGAAATAAGTGATTTTACTCCCTACACATGCAATATGCAGCTTTTCAAGTAAGCATTCATCCATGAGTGTTATTAAAAAAGAATTTTTTTAAAAAAATTATTTAAATGTGTGTGATGCAGTTTTTTGAATTGGAATAATCTACGGGAAAAATAATAGTCTTGTTTTTAAATGCCTGTGAACATTTAAGGTATCCGACAACGTTCGGAACCGTGATTTTGCAAAAGCGTATAAATGGATAATATTTATGATATTTAGTGTCACTTAGGTTAGAAAATGTATATAAAATTGTTTTAAAAATAGTATTACAATAAAAAATTATTTAAGTACAATATTTTGACAAGAAATGAACATAGAATGACCCATTTTCAAAAGATTCTCCTTTTGTGAAAAATGCTTCTATTATAATATTTTGTATTATATTATTTCTGTGTATATAGCTCAGACCTCTGTACAAAGGCTCAACTAGAATTTTTGAAATATATAACTTATAAGTGTGGGTTTATCCATATTTTACGACAACAGAGGGGAGAAATTTTAAGAAAAAAACGCCGATAATTATTTCAATTGGTTGTAACTCTGAAATTTTCTATGAATTTTTCAAAACAAAAATAGTACAGACTCTCTGGAGAAGTCTATGTAAGCAAAATATATTATTATTTTAGAAGCAATTTTTATAAAAGGGGAACATTTTGAAAAAAAGATTATTGTAAGTTAATTTTTTGCCAAAATATTGTATTTAAATATTTTTTTTTTGTCAAAATGTGTCCTTAAAACAATTTTATACATGTATTCTAATCTAAGTGACACTAAATATCATGAAAATTATAAATTTATGTGCTTTTTTAAAATCACGTTTCCGAACGTAGTCGGATACCTTAATAAAATGAAAATAATGTGATTGAGTATATTCATTTTAGAAAACCTCCGCAAAACACGCATTATAAGTGTATGAGAGAAACATACGTAAAATTGAAAGTAATTTAAATTAAAGGAACTGTGCGTGCTTTCACATGTATAATACCTAATGAAAAATATTCTTTCATACAAACGTCCAAATTAAAAAATTTTACTTTAAAAAATTTAAACACAAAGAAATTTTTTTAAAAAAAATATTCTCTTTTAATTAAAATGTACTTATGAAAAATCAAAAGAAAATAAGTAATAAACTTACTAAATCAAAATCAATTGCAACTTTAATACTTGAAGATACCTTTACACACAAATCTACTGATTACTCAAAAGAAAATGATTTCAAATTTAAATATCCGTATTGAATTTTTACCGTACTTAAATAAGTTTGGAGAGATTTAAATGTAAATATACAGTGTTTAACTCCTAAATTAACAATCTTAATTCCTCTGTATATAATACAGTTGTCGTATTCATTAGAAATAAACACCACGGCGCTACTTTTAATTTAAAGGAATCCAATGTTTTTCAGTAATGACAGATCAGTCGTACATGGAATGATTAAAAAGTGAACAAAGTTCAACTAGAGCGATTAAAATTTGGAAGCTAATATTTACCATTGAATGCGCTTCAATTGCGGATTTTAGAGTTTGCTTTTAATTGAAATAAATCATTTAATGTATGTTTGATCGGAGCTACACAAGTCGACTGACTGTGCAGGTTAGATCTTTTCTGCGAATTATTACATATACAAGTTTAATTGAAGTGCATTTCGAAGCACATAATTAATTTTTATTGGAATTCTTTAATTGGATGCTCCTATCACCACATTCTTTCATTATACTCTGAGAGGAATAATTTAATGTTGCTCCTGGAACGAATACAAATTATCTGCTAAGTAAGTCCTGCATTTTCAATTAATGTGGAACTTGCTGTTCTTCATCCATGCTGATTATTTCGATGCACCTGATAAATTTGAAGTAATACAGCGTTGGAAAGCTATATTCCAATTATTCTAATTAGTGTATCACTTAGTATTTTAAACCAATTTAGAGAAATTGCTAAAATTGGGTGTTTTTTTTAAAAACTGTTTTCCTTTAGGATCGATATATATGAAATGCAATTTAAAAATGTTCATAATTTAATTAAGTTTACTTTGTATTACTAATGCTTGAAAATGAAAAGTATCAGATGACGTTTGCTTAAAGTAGGACAAAATATTTTAAATATGCTCCCTTAATGGCTTAATATGCATTTAATTAAACGACCTTCCTGTTAAGGTATTATTCAAGGTAAGAGGAATTATAATAACATTTTTTTGAGCTTTTTTTTGTGTGTGTGAATTAATCTCCGTCTTCATTTTTTCTTTTAAAAGTGCTTACAATTCATGAGTAGGAACTATAAGTTAAAAATGCCCAACTTCATTAAATGAAAAATAATATTAAAGCTCCAAATTAAAGAGTTTGGAATAAATTTTTATTTAGTGACTCGGAAATATTTACTCAAAAGAAAGCATTTCTTTAATTGAATTGAGATCCTTTAGACTATTACAAAAAATTTCACCTTCATTATTTCATATATATTTTTGAGTTAGGAAATTTCAGATCAATTATCTTAAAAATTACCCTATGCGTAATAGGTATTTCTTGCTATGAAATTTAGAAATTTTCATTCAATTTCACGTAAGCTGCATAAAAGGTTTATTCTTGCTTTTAGAGATTTCATTTTGTAAGTATGACTTATTCCGTTTTATTGATTTTACTATTTGTAGAGAACACACATTCATTTCCTAAAATTATGTATGTACATATGTAAAGAGCTGGAATTGAACTACACTTGTCGCTGTCCTGAGGCCTCAGGTTAGTTTGAAACACCGAATCAGCAGACATAATTATAAAAGTAATCACTTTAATTTCAGTTTAATCAATAAGTTATTATAAACCAAGGAAGCAATTAATTTAAAACACAATCTTAAGCTCTTAAGATAAATAATTAAACACTTATCCAATTTTGAACCGATTGAAGAGCACTCATCTGATCTCTCGTGGGTCGGCTGTATTCAATCCTCAAACTTCTCTCTCACACGAAAATTTCCGAAAGTTAGTTCTTTAATCTCACTTTAATAATACCGCAATAAATAATTCTAATGCACACATTGTCATGGTTTAAATATCACTCAAATCAGTATAAAATCAAGTTCTTTCTACGGAAGGCAGTTTAAAACTCCAACAACAGTTAAAGAAGTATTTCCTCAAGAGTATTAATAGAAGAGCGCGAATAGGACCCGTTACACACTTTCTAACATGCTTCGGTGTTCTTGGACAAGAAAAAAGAATGACGCACAGATTAAGAACTTGGAATACTACTTTGTAAGTAAGATAATTTCTAACATGAAGTTATGAGTATCTTCATAACACAGTGATTTACGTAACAAAAACTTTTGCTCATAGTCATTTTATACACATAGTATGCATACAGTTAAGTATTTGGGAAAATGTTCTACAGGAAATTCCTCTGTATTCTTTAGTAGCTTAGAATAATCCTTCTAGGTTACGAGTTGAAGGTCAGAGTGTCAGAATTCCAAGCCCTAGCGCCACTGAAGACATACCGTGTAGGGGGCTGATGCATCTGTCGTGGCTCAATATTCTCCGTGGTTGTGGTGTAGTAGTTTGGAGAAGGGAAGACAAATTAGGTGACGTCCTCGTCACTTAATCGAGGCTCGAAATTACGATGTCTACCACCAATAGCCCTCGAGTTACCTTATAGTTAATAAGCACTCATTCGATTTGCTGTTCATTAGTTCTGTAACTCTATTTTTTTTTCTCAATGTATTTCTCAACAGTTAATTTTGTTATGATTTTCATTTAGAAACTTTACAGCCTCCAATAATTTAAAATAAAATTTTAAAGCAAGTCATAGGGTAAAACATCGAATAGGACAATAATACATATTATAACATATAATAGGGAAATGCAACTATCTATTTTCAAGCGTAGTATAAGTAATAAAAAAAGTGTTTAAATATTAAATTAAACAACTTTTAATTTTGTATGACATATAGAGTATTCGATATACATATATAATATTCAATTGTATATTTTTTTTATATACTTATATTGTATTCAATATACTTTTAAATTTTTACTTTAGTTTATAAATAAAATAGAGAATTAAAGTTTATAATTCATGTGAACTAAATGAAATAACTTTTAATTTAGTATCTGAAGTTGTGTTAAGATACATAATTTTAAAAATGTTTAAACTTCTTAGAATTTTTTTAGTGAGGTAAGCCACCTGTCAGATATGAATTTGGAAAGCTAAACAAACAAAACATTTGAAAATAAGGAATTAATTATTATATTGCGTTATATATATAATTTAAACTTTTCCATTTTAATTTCTGAAAATGTCATTAAAAGGAATTGATACTATCGTTTGAAAATGCTTAAAATGAAAAGTAATTTATGTACTAAAATAATACATTTCCATGGTTTAAATTTTGCACTCTAAGTCAATAAAAATTTATTTAATATTTCCAACAAATAAATAAAAAAATCCATTAAGGTAATTAAAATATTTTAGATAAATATCATTCCTATTTTTCAAAAAGAAGCAACGAACTTTTTTACTTCCTTGATAAGAACATGAAAAAGGAAAAACTTTATTTGGAATTAATTTTTTTGGTCCCAATTATGGAAAAAAACATTTTGCTTAATCTCAAAAACAAAACATTATATTCTAAGGCAATTAAACATCCCATAAAAAATCATTCATCCAAAGATAAGATAAAGAAGAATGTGATAGTTATCTGGAAAGATAATAAAAGATAAATCTTCCATGTTTTGCGCCAGTTGACGAGGACAACATCAATATCGGTCTGCAGAATCCCCATTGGTTCGAAGTAAAAGATAGAGAAATAATAACTCCTTCTTGATTTACGGGAGGAATTAGTAAATAATAATAAATGGTCTCATTTATTGTCTTCTTACTTTCTTTTATTCATGAATTTGAGCTTACGAAGATTTATTCTACTTACGTTGGGGGTGTATAGTTTTCTCTTCAGCGAAGCGATAATTATCTTCATTGAATACATTTATCACTCCTGCTTTAAAGCTTAATTTAGGGAAAAGAGTATATATGTAAAAAAAAAAGAATAAAAAATCCCTCCCACCCGACTTTTCAATTATCATGTTTATTCTGAACTGTCGTGGGCAATGTTGCGTGCTATAATAAAGGCCGGCAAGGCCTTTTCGCTCAGACCCATCCACCCTTCAATTCAACCACTTTCAGAAGAATTCCAGAATGTTTTGATTAAGGATCAAGAAGCTCGGGGGAAGGTTGGTTCACATTCATCCTCATTACCTTCCATCCCCACTTATTAGGCGAAGCAACATTTAAAAATCAGTCGTTCTCCCCCACCCACCCCCCGCTCCACACACACTCGTGTGATCTTCTGGTTCTCTAACCTACCGATGTTTCATCTGTATTTGTAATCCAAGTAAATATCGTCCTTTTCTATTTCTCCCTCATTGCCGCTCAACCCTTTGGTACCCGGAAATGCGAAGGGGGTTGGGATGGACCCCGAATGGAAACCCATTTGATAGTTGTGTAGGGTAATGGGTGCTGTCTTGATTTAGTAACTCTTTATGGAGTAGGAGGAGAGTACTGCTTGGGGTCTGAGTCACCTGCTTCATTAGGTCGGTGACATTACAGGGGGAAGAAAGAGCCACAGATGGCTGAAATTATTTCCCCCAGGCAAAGTTGTATTTGAAAGAAGAGCAATCGACATTTCAGAAGGTTGTTTTGTTTGAAAATTTTAACTTTGAACAT
>BMAV01021592.1:647252-659014 GCA_019973955.1 Trichonephila inaurata madagascariensis
TTTTTTTTTTTTTTTTTTTTTTTTTTTTTTTTTTTTTTGTGTTAAATTTATTGAACAATCGCTCTATATACAATATTAAATTAATGAAAAAATCTCTCTCTCTACATACAACATTAAATTTATCAATTTCAAAGTAAATAAAAACTGAACTATTTTTATGAAAGAAAACCTAACGACGTTTAACATTGATTTCTAATTATTACTTAACCCCTTCCAAGACCAGCATAAGGAGAAAGAAGCGTTTCCTCAGGCCCACACGTTCTGAGAGCATACGCACGCACGGAACCGGGCGAATTTCCGGGTTAAGCCTAATTTCATCTGATATTGTTCACTATTTCATTAGTTTTAATTTTGTTTTCGTGGAACCCTAATTTTTTTTTTCTAAAATAAAAGTAGCCTAAGTTACTTCTTATAACTCTAGCTATCTCCCAGTGTAAGTTCCGTCAAAATCGGTCCAGCCGTTTTAGAGATTAGCCGGAACAAACTGAGAGACAGACAGACAAAAATTTTAAAAATTGATTTTTTGATACAAGTACCAGATGTACTTTTAAATGCATTTAGTGAAAAAGCTGTTAATTTTAATTTACAAACAGACACTTCAATTTTATTTATTTGTATAGATCAGGGGTGCCGAACCCAAATGACCTTGCGGGCCACTTCGGAAAAACATTATAATCTCGCGGGCCGCACATAAAAATATGTACCTTTATATCAGATTTGGAAACAAAAAAAAACATTTATTGAGTGAAAATATAAAACAGAATGAATTATTATTATTGTTTTCATTATTTTTCATGTATACATAGATAATATAATAATGTTTATATAATATAATAATGAAGTGATCAAATAATGTTTAAAATATTATAGTTGCCATTTTCTTGAAAATTACGGTGTGTTCCTTTTGAATTGATCTTTTGTTACTCATTGTTGAAATTTGATAGTGCTGTCATTCACACAAACGATTAAGTATACGTTGCTCTTTATCTTAACCGTCCTGAATATTTTTTTTTAAACTTTGAAAAACATCTCTGACTGCCTTTTGTTTTTTGGGCATTCCAAACAGAAAAGGAGGAGGAGAAATGAAAGTCGCACACACAAAAAATCATGTACCATCCATAATAATGCAATTTGGAATTTATTAAAAAAGTAATTTATTATAGAAAAATCAAATGTAACTGATAAAATATAAATCTATTTTAATCTAAAGGACATTTCTATTATCAAAAATGATTTATTTTAAAACAAGAACAGGTAACAGGCAAATACATTGTAGATTTATATATATATATATAAATTTCCCCTCAAATAAATTTCAAGATGAAAAAACTTTAAAAACCTGATATTTAAAATTTTTAAAAAAAGAGTCGTTGGGCTGCAACTTACGTACCGGCGAGCCACATGCGGTCCGCGTGTTGGACACCCCCGGTATAGATTAAGAAATGTACAAGATTTTGAATTTGTTTATATAGTTACAATACTGGTCATGGTCACAAACTCGTAATCAGCGGTATTTCCGTCGAGGCATGTAGAGGGGATGAAGCACGTTAAATCTGTCGAGGCTCAAAATCGTCAAGTTGACGTGATACTGAAGTTTGTATAGTGGAATACCAGCTCATGTTTCTTCACTTTCACTTGACTGAAAGTCAAAATTACAACGTCCGTCACCAATAGCCTCCATGTTGTTTTGAAGTGCGATGTTAAAAAACAGTCAATAGAGCATAAGAATTATCCTAAAATGTAATATTAATTTTTTAAACTTGCAAATTTCTCTTAATACAGTGTCAGTAATAGATTCACTTCTTCATCACGTTCTAAGCCTTAAAACTTTAACTTATTATTAAAATTCAGTTTTAAAGAAAATTCCGTGAAAGTAAAGTAACTTAATACTACAAAAACAGTGCTGCGTTTCAGAATTCTTCAAAGTATATTTATGAGCTTTTGTGTGTGTCCCTAAAGATTATAGCTTATCACTTATCCTCACTTTTAGCAAGTCCCAAGCTTAATAATTTAGATTCCTTTATACATTTAATAAAGAGACTTTATATTAAAGGGAATGCAAATTTTCATTTTGATTACTCAAAAAATTCACTGAGGCTTAAATTTTCATCAAATATCAAGGTTCCATACAAACGATGCAGAGATTGATGTATCTTTTTTTCAATCCTACATATTCAAATCTCCATTAAATATCAGTGTCGTTTGACAAACCATAAACGCATTGATATTCAAATAGTTAGGAACTAATTATGCAAAATAAATTAAATAGTTTTTTCATTAAAATTATTACCAGAATGTTTAAAAGGTAGTTTAGTAGTTCTTTGAAAACGGGGGGAAAATAAATAACACCTTCTCTATATCTACAGTTATTTTTCAAGTTCTCAAAAACAAATGTATAACATATTTGAAAAAGATTCAGCTCAAGTTTTCGTAATTGAAAATTATCCGTAAACATGTTACAGAAAATTAAACCAATACGTTTTTTTCCTTCCTGGAAAATATTTAATATAATGACACAAATTTTAAAAAAAAATCAAATATATATGTTACCGTTAAAGCGTGAAATCCGTTATTTCATAGAATAACTAGATATTTCATGAAATAACTAGAACTGTCAGTTAAAGCATATAAAATTATTGAGTTCTACGATTTAACTAGGTATTCTATAGAAAAACGATTACTTGATTGTTAAAATATGAAATACGGCACTCGAAAACTCTTTAAACCAATTCTAGCTGCTTTGGGAAGGATTTTTCCAATTAGGCATTAGAAATGGCCGAATAAAAAAATTGTACTCTAGATATCGGTTCAGTACATATGTCAGCGAGAATTAATTTCCACATTGAATAAGTTTCAAATATTGACACAACGCTTGGATCTGTTGCAGCAGCTCAAAATTGTGGTACTGGACAAGTATTTAAAAAGTGCTCGTGTAACAAAAAAATGTATTATACTAAACATGTGCTTGTTTCAAAAATAATAAGTAGTTCAATCCAAAGTGTCATCACAGCAATCCTTGCTCTAATAAATAATGAAAAGTAAAATAAAGGTATCTCATAAAATTTTAATTAGTATTCTCTTACATTTTTCTTTTAAAATGTTAACCCAATGTTTTTATGAAGCAACATTTTTCTTCTGAGCATGTATTTTTGTTGATAATATTTAAATATAATTATTTTTTACAACATTCTTTTTTCCCCTTTTCTGTTTAACTAATAATAATATGAGCAATACAATAAATTATATCATCTCTGCTTTCCCTTATTATTTATGAATTATTCATCCGCAAAAGAGATAAAAATGTATTTTTTGAGAGATTTTAGCTATTTAGGATCAATCAATTTATAAAACATCTTTGCATTTTTTTATTTTCACTTTAACGGTCTAGCCTTAGTTATTTCATGGAATAACTAGGTAAAGTATTAAATCACTCATCTACTATTTACTTTAACTGTCTTGTCTAGTTATTTTAAGAAATACCTACTTATTCTATGAAATAACTGAATTATACACTTTAACGGTAACATATACACAATTACGATTCTCACGATTTGCATTATTGTCACTTGTCCTGCATGTCAGAAAAATATTCCTTTAATTAAAAATTATGTTGTCAATTTTTATTAAATTTCATATATTAGAATATATCAATATTTTAATGTAGATGTTCTACTTTTATCTTTTTAATAACTATCAAAACTAACTGTTAAATTATAGAGGGAAGAAAAACATTCCATCTAGAAAAAAAATTTAATTTATTTCTTACAAAAACGAATCATATATATCCATCTGAAAAATGATATTACAATAATTTAATTAGTGTCAATAAATAATGTAATGTAAATTTATGTATAAAACATATATCAATATCAAAATATTAAAATTTAATTTATTCAAATCCATTATTTATTAATATTAGATAAACCCCATTTAAGTAATAATGTGAAATTTATTTTAGTCAAATATTAAATTTTACTCCATTCAAGCATGTATAATAAATTGACAAAGCTTAAGTATAAATAAATATTTAAATTCATTCACACAGTCAAGTTACAAGAAAGTGAGAAAATATAAATAATTTTCTGTCACTTATAAAATATTATTAAATTATCTATGGAAAGGAAAGTAATTGCCAGAACTCTTTCTCCCCAGTGGGAATTTAAATAAAAGGAGGAAAAACATTGAATTTTAAAGAGGTGTTTTTATTTTAGAAAAATAAATAAATAAAATAAAGTGTAAAATAAATAAAGAGTAAAATATAAATAAAAGTATATATATATATGTACATTCAAAGTGTTTCATTTTACAGTATATTACACTAAGAAATTAATTTAATAAATCTTTAAGAAAATGTGTGTGCAGGGCACCGTATTAAGATAAGTAGTAATACATATGGGAAAAAGACTATAACCTAAGAATGATAAATGCTTTATTTAACAAAATGAAGGAAGAAATTCTTAAAATATACTAAACACCAAAGGAGAACGTCTTTCTCCTACGTCTAGAGCTTAGCGTCTTTAACGTCCGTCTGCGTCATTTCCCGTGTGTCCTTTAGTCGGACATTCCTGGCGGGGTGTGACGTCAGTGTGGATTGCTCCACTCTAAGTAACAGGGGGAGGGGATGTGACAGGGCACATATTCAACCCTACATACATTAAAAGATATTATTTACTTTTTTTGTGATCTATCTCATAGGTCATTAACTTACATTAGTTCTCTAGTTTTCGAAATTAAGAGGATTTCATTTTTGGTTGATTATCTCTTGAAGTATTGAACAAATTTCTATGTGAAAAGGCTGACTTAATAATTACAAAACAAACAAACCGTACAACATTTATGGTACACACAATGATCGTGTGTGTATGACACTAGAGCATGAAATTCTAAGAGAGAAGATAAAAGCTGAAAAACATGGAGTTAGAGTGGAAATGGAGTAATAAGGTCCCTTCTTACATTTAGACAAATCTCACTTCGTGAACTCATGCTGAAAATGAGACAACTCACGGTCTTTGTAGCAGTCGGTTTCATTACTCCAACAGAGCTGTTTTTTGACCTTGGATGGCTCTCAGAGGGAAATGGCGAGTAGCAGTTACTTTTCCGAGATTATCCCAAATATGCCCTAAAGGAATAAGATCTGGAGATCTGGATGTCCAAACTTTCCAGTAAAATTCTCAATTTCCGGAAATTCATCTACTAGATAAATTTAATATGCGTGAGTGTTTTTTCTATAAAAATGAAATAGGGCCCAATTGCACTCCTTAAAAGGCGAAATAGGTTTTCAGGTTTCATCCTTATACCTCATAGCTGTCGCTGAGCTTGTATCAAAGATTTGAAGGTTTTTGAGCCCATATAACTCGAAAACTGCTAAGACTAGCAACCTCCGTTGCTATACAGTTCTGTTACTCGGATGTTGGAAGTCATGTAGCAAGTCCCCAGTTCCCTCTAGAGCAGGGGTGGCGAACCTTTATGGATCAACGTGCCATTTTTTCGAAAGAAGTGTTTAATGAGGTATAGACGTGCCGTCAAATAATTTTGACTTGTGATTATTGGGAAAATAATAAAACTAAATACTGACAACACACACTTACACGTGTAATTCAAATTAAAGTAACATTAGCGTGACTTCTGTTGTTACAGATTGTGGATGACAAATAACTTATATTAGGATTGTAAGATCTTACTTTTTGTTGAATATATGCTGAATTTGTGTCATCTGCCAAACGGTTTCTAAGCAATTAGTTATATTTTCTGTTTTTCACCTTTTTGACAAGAGGGTTTGTAATTTCTTTCAAAATACCGTTTTACAGACGATGTTCTGCATACCTCTATTCCAGAACATAAAACACACATCGCTTTGTCACCTTTATTAATAATGTCACGTTTCTCGGTCCATCAAATTTGAAATTCTCTGTTACACTTACTATCGTGCACTTTTTGTTCTTTTTCTGATCTAACCATGCTAAATATAAGTTAAAAATCTAAAATATAACACAGATCAAACTTTAAAATACAGCTGTGTCAATGGAATTAACTATGCTATGCGTAGACAAACTTTTCATCATAAACAATTGAAGTCTTCGACGTAATAAGGCAAGACAGTAACAAACGAGTGTGCTCCCCGCCACCTCACAACCGATCACTCGCGTTTGTTCGTAATACTTCATAGTGGACATTGAAATTTTGAAATAAAATGCAAACCATTTTGATTACTGGCGTGCCAAAAATATTGTGTCATGTGCCTTCAATGGCACGCGTGCCACTGGTTCGCCATCCCTGCTCTAGATGAAGGTACGTAGAAATCAGTGTGGTTAGTCTGAATACGGACTCATCAATGAGTAGAACGGTCTCTTCCATTTATCCTTCCTGTGGGTTACCTACACTATACTAAAAGGGAACTTCTGTAAACAAACATGAGTGAGAAGGAAACAGAGCAGGTTTTCTTGTTAACCAACCTTTCTCGTGTAGTCTTCCGGAAACAGAAATACTTGAAACAAGGGCTCCTGTTTTTACATAAAGGCTGAATAAAGTTCATGACACATCTGAGAAACTGTTGCATTCATACTACGTTTTGCCGTAATGAACAATTATCAATATTCGTGTCTCTCGGGATACTTTGTCTAGATCTTCTTTATGAAACCATTCTTATTAAAGTGCCTCAATAAGTTGATTACAACATTAAAGTATCTTGTAGTATTTGCTTAAAATACTAATCTCGTTCAATACTCCCGACGGAGCACCATCTTATCTCATTCCCCAGACGTTGGTTGAAACTAATTTTAGCTGCTTACTTTTAAATTTAATCGAACGATTCAAAATTCGACACCAGCAAAGCAGCCGAAGTTTCTAAGAAACGAAGCGCGGAAATTACTACAAAGAATAAGAAGGCATATTCCAATACACTTCGTATTCACTTACGGGATCGATACTTTGAATTTTCTCATGCTTACTTATAAGAAACAGTTTTACCTTTCATTCATTACTTTTTGAGAAATTGAATAAAAAATAAAAATTAATGCTTTTTGAGAACTTATACTTTTCTAGAAATTCGACTACATATGCAATTTTCTACCTTTCGAGGAATTGTAATTTTATATCCAATTTATTTAACAAACTTCAAAATCATTTATTAAAATTTAAGTTTCGAAGAAATTAAATTACTAAAATTCTATTTTTATATTCTGCAATTCAAAACACATTTATTTTTTAACAGTGATCCTGATAATTTTTTTCCTTAGTCGAGTAGTTACAGTAAAACTATTCTTGAATTTTTCCTTTTGTGATTTACTTCGATCCTGTTTAGTTTAATTTACTTTTATTTATCTTTACTCATTTTTGTTTATGTTTAATTTTTACTTGTAATTTTTACACTTCAAAATATTTTATTGATTATTTTATAAGCTGCTGATATTTACATCCAACATTTCCAATATCATCGTTAGATATCATTTTTCCAAGATTTACTATTTAAGGTATCCGACTACGTTCGGAACCCTGATTTTGCAAAAGCGTATAAATGGATAATATTTATGATATTTAGTGTCACTTAGATTAGAAAATGTATATAAAATTGTTTTAAGAAAAGTATTATAATAAAAAATTATTTAAGCACAATATTTTGACAAAAAATGAACATAGAATGACCCATTTTCAAAATATTCTCCTTTTGTGAAAAATGCTTCTATTAAAATAATATTTTGCCTGTATATAGCTGAGACCTCTATACAGAGGCTCAACTAGAGTCTTTGAAATATATAACTTAAAAGTGGGTTTATCCATGTTTTATCGCAACAGAGGGGAGAAATTTTAAGAAAAAAACGCCGATAATTATATTTCAATGAGTTGTAACTCTGAAAATAATGCGAATGTTTCAAAAATCATAGTTGAGCCTCTGTACAGAGGTCTGAGCTATATACAGGCAAAATAGTATTATAATATAAGACTTTTTCAGCAAAGGAGAACATTTTGAAAAAAAGGTTATTCTAAGTTAATTTTTTGCCGAAATATTGTATTTAAATAATTTGTTTCGTTAAAATGTCCTTAAAACAATTTTATACATGCATTCTAATCTAAGTGACACTAAATATCATGAAAATTATCTATTTATGCGCTTTTTTAAAATCACGGTTCCGAACGTAGTCGGATACCTTAAAATTAATAGTCTCATATAAAACTGACAGAAAACTATGTTAATAAAAACTAAGTTATCAACTAATTTTATTTGTATTATGGATACAAACAAAATAGTTACATTAAAGATTATGGGTGATTTTTGAATAGTATACATGAAGGATCTCATCGAATGTAGTTTTAGGCAGTAATATTTTTTCTGTTATAAGCCCTCGAGAATAGCTGAGTAGTGCGACGTTAATATTCACTCTCTCCCTCATTAATCTTTTTGTTGTCATTTATTTAGATGAAATTAGAGCAATAATAACTAAATAGTTTATTATTGCAAATGAAATAATCTTACATTCATTTAATACTTAAGAAAAATTTTTTTTGTAAAAACTTCACTTACATGTATAAGAATAAATTAAATAGTGGAATAATAATAATAATTTTTTTTACTAGCCAGAATTATAAATCTCAAAATTATGTACCACAACTTCTAAATTCTAAATACAATTATATTAAATGAAAAAATAAGAATATTAAATAGAAATATTTAAATTTAATTATACGAATTAAAAATAAAATTTCTTTTAATTTTTTTTTTTTTTTTTTTTTGTTTTTTAATTTATAATTTAATTTTACGGATGACACCCTTTTCAACCACTGAATTTGATATATCTTACATTGTAGCAAGGTAGACCATCAATCGATACTATTGAGATTTATAAGGGTTTCTATCATAATTTAATTACATCAAGCATCAAGCATAAGAAATACAATAAATTTTAATTCTTCCTTTCATCTTTAAAATAGAAAACCGAATGCCCCATTATTAGAGATAAAACTATTTACAAATACATAAAAAATAGCAAACTAAAAAACACATAAATTTAAAGTATAAGATTAGAAAGCGCAAATTATTACATGGCTTAAAATATATATGTAAATTTCTCATTATTTACAGGCAAATGTGATTAAAAATAATATAAATAATACAGATATTTAAAAAAAATAATTTAACACAAAAGTAATATTGGTATATCTAATATTTTATTAAAAAAAAAAATCAGATTCCTCCTTTAAAAAATTCCTCTCTCCCCCTTTCTTTATTTTTTCCCCTGTATTCAAATATGACAACGTTTATAATAATATTTGCAATAAATATCGCAATTCTATAACACTCAAAATAAATAGAACTGTCGCAAACATATCATATAATATGTTGCGATTTATAAGCAAAAGCTCTGTCGTCTTTTTAATAAAAAATATGAGATTTCTAATTTATTTCGCCGTCTCGAAACTGAAACGATGAAATTGCAAAGGCACATTTTGCAGCTAAGAGATATGGTGAAATGAAGAAGCAGATGGTGATGAAATGGATGCGTATGACATATACCTGAATTCAAAACGGATATGAATCTTTTGAATTGCGCTCCTAATTCCTTTAAGAAGAGGAGGAGAGGAGCAACTTTTGGACTTAATTTACTCTTTTGGCGCGCTTCTGGCGTCGTTCGGTTGGCGAACAAACTTTTGAACAGTTGGCAACCTCGGAGAAGTTTCGAACAGTTTTTCTCACCTCATTTTTTTTCTTCGCTGGCCAGCCTGAAGTAACTTCGGGGTTACTATGCCTCCTAAGGGGGGAGGAGGGGTGTAATATTATCTCTAGAGGACAATTCACATTTTATTACACTTTGATCAAATAATTTTTTTGTTTTTGGAAAAGGGAGTTTCCCTTTTCGAGAAACTTTACAAAGTTAACTTTTCGCGCTGTGTTAAGTACAAAGATGAGCGCTGGAACTAATTCGCTTTTCAATTTTGTCGAATATTCTATTACATTTTCAGGTGAATAATTCTTGTTAAAAAAAGATTTATTTTAGAACAATTTATGACACATTTTATTTATTTGTTACGCGTCTTGTGATTTATTTTTGTTTTGTTTATTTTCATACTAATTCATATAGCCTTCGACTTTTTTCGAACATTTAGCGAGAAGGCTGTAAAATTACTTATTTTTTGAATATAACAGATTCAATAAAAAATTCTCTAAGAATATATATTACTTTAAAAGTATGCTATCAGTAAAAAAGATTGTTTTCATTTTTCTTTTTTTTATAGAAAAAAATAAAATAAAAAGAACATACTTTTTTTTAAAAAAAAATCTATCCAGAGTTAAGAGGGAAGGGGGCCTTCATAATTAAATTAAGAGAGAGAAAATCAACTTGAAAATAAATTTGACTTAGAAATAACAGAGTCTGAAATTTTTAACATACTTAGTTGTCTTAGGGAAAAACAGGTATTTACATATATGTCAATACATTAAAATGTCCTTCCTATTATTATTTGTTACTTATAATGAACTATCAGTTGTAATTTTCACGAATAAAAAAACAATAATAATTTATCATCCTAAAAAATATAAGCATTTATTTTAAATTAAAATTCTGATGAATGAAATTCCACCGCTGAAATTAAATAATAAATGTAAAGTTCTTAGATCCCCCCCCCCCCTCTTCTCGATTATTTTAAATTATGAACTTTGAATATAAGTAAATAAGCATAAATAAAGATATTAAAATCTATACACATTTTTATGAACAGAATACGATTTTTTTATAAGCCTTATACTTCTTTTTTTTTTTAAATTTATTTGTTACTTTTTCATTAATATTTTCGCTTTAAAATATGTATTTCTCCACAAACAAAAACTATTTCTGCATATTGAAATTTAAAAAAGAAAACCATCTCACATTTATTTTTTTAAAGTTAACTTACGGTGGAATTTTTCATATATAGTTTGTGAGAACTTATTGTAACTTTGCTATAACGATAGACTACGGACAGTACAAACTAGAGCTATTAATTTTCTAGCATAAAATTTTACATTTTTAAGAGATGGGAAATATTTTTTTGCTAATATTAATCCTTGTAAGAGTTTTTTTTTTAATATTAATCAAAGCATTTGAAAAATATAAATATACAGTAGAACGTGTTTTTGTGCGGTCTTTTTTTATGCGATTTGTTTTGTGCGATATTTTTTTCATGCGGTGTATGAGTTTCAATGACTTTGACGCCACTGTAATGTTTTCTATCTATTTACTAGTGACGTAACGGAGAATGTTAGGACCCCCTCTCCCCTGAAAGTTAGGTTTCGTCTTTAATATTTTATAAATTGGGTAAATACGTATTTAGCGTAAGTCAGGCCTTGGGCCCCTAGAGTCTTGCCCCCCCCCCCTCGTGATGTGGGGGTGTACGTTACGCCACTGAAATGTAGACACTTCAAGACTCTCTGTTCATTTGTTATAAACAATCTCCCGGCAATGCACATTCATTTGCTTTCTCTCAGCGCTCCAGCAGCCCGCGCTTGATTGAAGACGAAACTTTCAATGACAGTGACATTATCAATAATTTGATAAATTATGAAGACGGACAAGAAGCCGGATTCTTTGCGAGTGGATAAAAATATGCAGGGATCCAGCTTTCCAACAAATTGGAAAAGCATTTTCTGAAAATAGATACCAGTTAAGAAAGGAGTATAAAATTCCAAAAAGGGCTTCAATCATGTATAGTTGGTTATCGTGACATTTACAAGCAACTGTGTGTGTGTGTGTGTGTGACCACCCGTTCTTCGTCACAAAAACTTACCTCTTACT
>BMAV01021592.1:672808-694831 GCA_019973955.1 Trichonephila inaurata madagascariensis
TACTGCGCTATTACGATAGTCAAAACATTCTCAAACCTAACTTCAAAATCTAAAATAAGGGTATTTAAATGTTCGACTTAGGTTGAAAAGTCTTTTTTCCTGGTAGATTGTCTGTGACAATTCAGAAACTGGAAAAATTTGCGACGTTCATTATTATACTCCTTTTGCATAATTCTGGCAAGAAAGGCTGGAATGTGGTCCTTGTTTTGATAAAATTTATGCTGTCGCCTTGTAACTGCAAATTAACCTCATTCAATTTAGTAAATAAATCTGTTAAATATGTATAAGTTTGGTTAACACTTGATGTGAAATTTCCTTTTAAAATTAAAGTCATGATCTGGCCACAATCGTAGACCGCCATTTACACCTTATGGACCCTTAAATTATCTTTTCGATGACGTAGACCCCTTGCAGGTCATCACAGACCCCTGGGGGTCTATATAGACCACTTTGGGAATCACTGCTTTACATTGTTTGGAAACTGTGAAAACATACATTATACAGCAGGTTATAAAGGGTACATTATTTTATTCGTTGCGTATAAAGTCGAAAAAGAACTCTTTCAAATCAAAAAGATTGTCAAAGGTCTATTAGTCAATACTTTTAAATTTCCATTGAACTGGAGGGTAATAATTCGCTAATAGTATTTTTAGTTGTTTAATAAAAAAATATTTAATTTCTTTAACTATGAATATTTTATGACTATAATTATAATAGAATTTCCAAAGGGTAAATGCAAAAAAATTGTATTTTGTTTGAACCCAAATATAACGAATAACCTCCAATTAACGAACAAATGTTCGATCCCAATGAATTCGTTAAATTAAGGTCTGACTGTATTTTACGAATAAAAACTCGTCTTACTTTTTTAATAGAGGAAACTTCATGGATTGCTCTAATAATGATGAAATGAATGATTATGCAATGAGTGGGTGCCGTATTTTAATATATTAACTCAACTAAGTCTTAATGAATCATTTTGAATTTTAACTAATTCTTGCTTTAAATGAATCAAATTAATGGCTCGATGAATAAAAATAAACTTATTGGCTTAAGAAATAATGAATGAAATAAAATTAAATTCTTGATTTAATTTTATCTTAGTTTTTTAAAATATGCATTTCATGGGTTACTCTAAAAAGAAGACAAAACTGAAGGTATATATATACTCACACACACACAAATTTATTCTAAGGATTCTTAAACTAAAATTATATATTGACATAAAATAAGGTAATTACGAACATCGTAGAACACATTTATAGATGGTGTATATTTTATTTAAAAATTATTTCAATAATTTTTTTTATTTAAATAATTTATTTGGCTTAATTAGTGTAAATAAACCATTTGCTTAGAAAATAATGCATTAAATAAAAGTAATAATTCTTAATGCAAATTTATATATATAACTTAAGCGTGTAATTTATGAAACTTAATTTGAAAATGTATCTAACTTAAAGTCATCACTGAATCCATAAAGATAGAATAATCAGATTTGTAAAAGCAAAAATATTGGATAAAGTTGAAATTTTGAAAAATTATGTGAAAGAGAGATATAGAGTGTAGTCAATTAATAAGCATATCACTACCTTATTATACTTTATCCTTATCTCAGTGGTGTAGAATTGATGTGGATAATGTTAAATTAAAAATCTTTTTTCATCTTGGAACTCGCGTTATCATATCTGAAAATACGAAGAGAGATGCGAGAGAAATTCTTATAACTAATCGCTGGCATACAACCAAGATATAACTAAAGCAAAATCATCTCATTCTTAACTATATAAAATATTAATTCTAAATTTAAATTAAGCTCATATTTAATTAATGCTAATTTAATTTAATGGAATATCAGCAATTATATAAAATTCTTATAGACTAAAAGCGAGTATAGATTAAATAAAAGAATAATTAGAACTTTATTTTCATTACTTCACTTTTAATTAAATTTCTTAATAGAATTCTAGACTAAAATATCCTCCTTTTACGCGTAGGTCTTTATAATTTCACATTAAAATTCATTGAAACTAACTAGCGTGAAAATTTGCAGTCATTAATTTGCAGTTAGGAAACTTCTTTCGTTAAAAGAAAATGTATCTCTCTGTTTATATGTAATAATCAGTATTTGAAAGGAGAAAAACTCAAGAGAGGTAATATGCGTTTCTGACTAAATATATCCTATCGCATATTAAATGAACGTATCAGTTTTTGAATCTTGTCATTGGCACTCAGCCAGATACGTAGCAGTAGTTACGGAATGGCTGAACAAAATTAAGACATGTCAGTTTAAGACGTTGATCTATATCTCTTTGAAACTGTAATTATCATTATAAAAGAATGCAGCATGATAAATGTTGATTACTATGCGTAGGAGAATATTTGTGTTAATGTTTTATTAATTCATCTTAGCAGATAATTTTGTGGTAATTCACGCAAAATATATATCACTGAATTTTAATTACATGTCAGCTCAAGGTATTGATAAAAATCTTGAATATATTAACACTATGTAATATAAGAAAAAATGTAAACATGTAAACAATGTAAAATAGGTAAACATACAAAAATATAATACGCAAATTAAGAAGAAGCTATTTTAAAAATAAATAATCCAGAAATAATTAAAGTTTTTTTCCTCCTAAAACTAATTTCTCATTATAAAATTAGCAAACATTTTACACTTTCTTATTTATAGAGTCCCCATTATACTCATTTATGGTTTTCCTAATGTTAAATGAGTGACTCAAATCTTATAAAAAATGAAGTTTTTTACTCTATATTTTTAAGGACTTGTACGCCAATTAACAGATAGTTATTTTACACTTATAACACTATTAAAAACAGAAAAAAATTAAATACAGTTACTAAAAAAGTGGATTGTGCAACGTACTTTTAAGAAAACTATTTCGATCCTCTGTATCTAGAAACCCTTTAAACCAAAATTTCATCCAGTTATCTCCAACGGCTTAGAACATATTTGAAGTTGCGATTTTCCAATTTTACAGCGTTGGGGACTATAAACAAGTTTACACTTTTAAATTATTAGTTTCCTTATCACGTAGAGTTCAGAAACGGAAAAATATTCTGCACAATTTACTTTATTTTTGAACTGCAGGGATTAATTCAGGAAATACCCTGTACTGCAAAAAAAAAAAAAAAACTGTTAAAATATTATAACTGAAAAAGGTTAAATGTTTTACAGAAAATACATTATATATATATATTTGAAAAGCCATTCGAGAGAAAGGGGATCATATACTAGATTATTTTGTTAAAGCGAAGTACTCGTAATTAGAATACGACACAATAAAGGCTTTTTCCAAATATCTTTCGAAAGAAACACTCCGTAATGAAAAAATCTTTTTCGAAATTAATTGTGTTGTTTATAAATTAATCCATCAAAACAGTACATTTCAGTATATTTTTAACTGTTATCGTTTCCATTAATCTCTTAACCAGTCAGTTTTTTTACCCAAATATGTCAAAAAAGGCACTTTTTTATTGTATATAATTAAAAAAAAAACCCATATATAATAAGAAAATGGAAGAGTTTAGTTTTAATTTTAACTATACCATTTTATATTTTACATTTCTGGAACACAAAAACTCTTAAATGTTTGCTTTTGTAAGTACACTCTGTATGATACGAAGACTTTTTCATAGAAAATTTTTTATGTGTTGATACTTTCTCAAACGGTTGAGGATTTAATGTGTGTGTGTGTTCTCCCCTGAAGAATTATCCAAGTAATCAACAGACAGTTCTAAATCAGTAACCAAATTAATTCATCCTTTCACAAAAAAAGTCTTTTTTTATTTGTGTTATCCGTAATTTCAAAAATCTCCGGTCTGAGTTCAAAATCAATTGCACACAATAGAACACATTTTCAAAGATCTAGATCCTTGCCTTCATTAAAGAAAAATTCCCGTCTTCGTCACAAAGAAAATGCATGATGAAAAGTACTTCAGCACCATAGTCAAACTGCATCATCTTTTCAAAACACTATCATTAAATAATATCAATCGAAAATGCGCTCAAATCAAAGAAAAAATGCAAGTGCCCTTATAATAGACAAGCAAAATGGTTGAGGGGTTAATTTGATTTCTTTTTTGGTACCCCCCACTTCCAAGAATCTTAAAACATTTAAATAAATTAGTTGAAGTATTATTATTGTTTTGCTTTGTAAAAAAATAGGCTTTAATGAATTAAATATTTATATTAAATATGTACAATGAAAATTTAGCATTTTATAATTATTTATCAAAATATGGATTGGAATAAAAAGTAGATATTATAGCATGATATTAGTCAAACAAAAAACTCACATTTAACTTTTTTTTAAAAAATTTATTTAATTTTGAAACAAACTAAGAAATTTTATGCTTATTGAATACTTATATGCTTGAAGGAAATTCTATAATTTAGGTTTAAAAAAAACACTTTTTTTTCATTCTTTCAATTAAACTTCTTATTGCACATTTACTTTTACAGAGGATAAATAAACTTCATTTTATAGAAAAAAAGCAATTCTTCTGGTAGAATTTATGAGTTAAATGGAAGAAAACATTTTTCTTTCTATTCGATTAATATCGAAGGCATCTATTTCCGTTTCTGATTTTAAGAAATGGGAATTCTATTAAATGTACGGAGGAATTGGAAATTGAATCACGATTTAATCTGAACATCGGATATTTTGTTTTCAAAATAATCTTGTTTACATTAAATAGAAAGATATTTAGATAAGATCTACAATCAGTGTGTGTGTGTTAGTTTATATATATATATATATCTTATTCTCAAAATTCAGAATGTATTCAATTTAGCAAGATAACAAGTTCGAAAGTTACCTCTTACCGTACTTTTGACTGGATATTTGTTGAACTTAATAACCGGTGATCTATGTGTTAAAATACTCGCCTGTGTCGAATAATAAAGGCTACTGAATAAACACTGTATTTCAATTATTCGCTAAATTCTCGCATGGTATGATGAAGAAATTTGTTACGCGTGGTTTTAAAAGTATATATCAACTTCATCATTGGACTGAGGTTAAAAATAGAGAGATATTGCTAACACAGTTTTCTCACTGAAATAGACAACATTACATGAATACATTTGCTACTTTAATCAACTTCTATAGATTTGACTCTTTTCATTGATTAGAAATTAAATGGAACAAATTCAATAATACGATTGGAATATATGATTATTGAATTTTTCTGCATCTTAAAGCTAAAAATTTTTGTTATTAATAGTACATGTTATTTAGAGATCCCTTATATGTTTATATATATTATTCATTTAGTAATTTTTACTTCAACGCATTGCTGTTTCTGTGATATTTTCGACTGGCGGCAAGTTAAGATAACGATGTGTTGTGGTAATATTAATTGTTTTAAAATAAACATATATATATATTTATGTGTTTTCTACATTAGGGAAGTAGAGTTAGTTTCATATATTTTTTCTTCGTAATTTTACTTGATATTAGCATCGGTAATTTTACTACTTTTAATATTAATCTTTATATGTTATGATTATTATCTTTAGTATTAATGATGGCTTATTATTGCTCTTTTATTTCTTTTTCCTACAACCCAGTATTATAGGTAAATCACATGAGAAGGTTTTCTGGCCTGACAATAATGTTTAAAGAATTCGACTACCTTAAAATCGTGAATTTTGCCAAAAACTGACACATTTTTTATGACTTTATTAGGGCCATATTACATACCAAGCTTTATAAAAATACCAAGTTTATTATTTTCCATTCACTAGAACAAAAACTACAAGTGTTTTAGTAAAAGCAGATGCCACTACTTTAAACAAGATGTCATACTTTAAAATGCATTTTACTCGACAATTTTTTTTTTTTTTTGAAAATTCTTAAACGGGGACAGCGATTGCTCAAACAGTTTTGAAAATAACTGACTGAAATTTTTTGTGTACGTTCAGTATAATCGTAGAAATGTTTTAATTTTCAGTTTTATCAATCACTGTTTTATTACAAAATTTATAGTCCCTTACGTGAATATTATCACTGTTTTCTTTTAAGAAATTTCATATAATAACAAAAATAAAGTGTTCTAGTTTTTGTAAAAATTAAAATATCTCTTAAAATGAAGGACATTTTAAAAATAAATAGCAAAACAACACATCAAAATTGAAAAATTTAAAATTTATTGATAGACTTTTTGTACAGAATGAGCCCTTTTATGTAATTTTTTGCCCATTTTTTTACTCATTTCAGTAGTAATAATTTCTTTTTCTCTTCATAATTTTTGCACATTTTTCTAAAATGTGTCAAATAAATCTAAAAACCACAAAAACATCCCCATATCTCCATCTTTTTAAAAAATTGTCTCAAGTAGTCAGATACCTTAAACCTGCAATCTTGTTCCTAAGGGTTTGCAATTCTACAACTGCGGCTAATTTATTTTTGACTTATACTGTCTGGTTATACTGTTTTTGCTTTGCTTCTTTAGATTTATAGCAATCTGTATGTTTCATTATTGATTATATATAACTTCCAAAGAAAAATGCAAAGGGAGCGTGATAAGCCTTTTCCCACATTAAAAAATAACCGCTTCTTTTTTTTTTTGTTCCACTTATAGAGACACTAAGTTCACCTTAGCGGAAAACGGATGTTCCATTCTTTTCCGAAACTGGTATTTTGTTTTTTATCTCTATAGTCCGTAACTTGATTTTTTCCCTATATATTCCCAACTTCAAGAATTTTTTTGCCCAATGAGATCAGATATCCAACTGATGAAAAAAGAAAATCGAAACTTGCAGAGTGGGATACACGAAGCGAGAGGTAGCAGTCTTCTAAACTTCTATATTGTACCAAGGAAGATGTATTGGAAATTGTATCGTCTCTCTCGTCTGATAACCTACCTTTTATGTGAAACTACACTGTCTCTGTGGTTTGCAATAGTGCATCCTTTTTCTCTGATCTTATATTACTTAATATCTTTAGAATTGATACATCGTGTTGGTTGCCTTTATTCTATCCTTAATGGAGTGCTTCTTAAACTTTCAATGCTTGAGACCCAATTTTAAATCACAATTTTCATCGCGCCCCCCCATACAATAACATATTAAATTCAATAATAATGTACTTTAACGGTAAAGCTACAATACGACTTTAATTATAAACTGTACAAATTATCAAGATGAGTACTAAATTTGTCATATAATTTTTTTACATGACAAGGTAAGTAATTATTAGTATCACTAGTAATTATTAAACATGCTCTAAACTTAGTATTGATGAATTAATGATCAAACATTGTGCAGTGCTGATACATTTTTAAGTATATTATATCATTGTAAATGAGTATATTTTATCATTTCAGAATGTATTTTATTTTGATTCCTTTCTCTCTCTCAGTAAATTAATAATCTTTTTAAATCTTTTATTTTCGAAATGCCCGCTCCCCCTGGTAGGATTATCACGCCGCCCTAGGGGGCGCGCTCCACAGTTTGAGAAACACTGCCTTAATGTCTTTCGTTCTTTCTTTATTTATACAGTCGGACTCCGATATAACGAACTCCTATTTAACGAATTTTCTCTGTCTCCGAGTGAAAAGAAGGTAAAAACCCATATTTAGCGAATAATAAACCCCGAATTATTTCAACAGCTGGAAAAATTTTTTTATTAGATATTATCAGGAAAAAATTGAACTTTTTTTCAAATGACACATCCTTTTTTTCCGGAACAGAGAAAGATTTTTCTTGTTCGCCGTAAATTTCGATGGGAAAGGGTGCTATTACAATAATTAGACTTAACAGAAGCAGATGATTCATGAGAGTAATCTATCGCGTGCCTTTTGAATAGGATAGGAATTTCCTTTCTTATATTAATCCACTAAACAACGCAGGGGATATTTTAAGATTTTGATGATTACGTTACATTTGATGTGGCGGACTGCCTATCTGTGCAATTGAAGTTGCGGAAATTGTTGATGGATAGCGATTCTGATGTAGAAATCGATAATGAAGCTTTTCTCAAAACTGTTACATTTTTGAATGCTTTACATTGTTTGGAAATTGCGAAAACATACCTCATAAGGCAGAATGCAAATAGCGCAATATTTTCTTCTCTGTATAAAGACGAAAAAGAACTCGTTCGAGTCAGGAATCAAAGAGATTATCAAACATTTATTAGTCAGTATTTTAAAGTTTCTAATTTACTGATACGTAAACATTTTCACTAACAGTATTTTTAATTGTTGAATAAAAAATACGTAGTTTCTAACTATGGATATTTTTTGTGTAGCTGCATATTTATAAAAGATAACAGCAAAACATTTGCATTTTGTTTGGACCCCGAATTAATGAACACAATGTTCGGTCCTGATGAATTCTTTAAATAGGGGTCCGACTGTATTTGTAAAAAGAGAAGGAATGGATGTTTGTTCAAATCGCCACTTTAGCAGAATCCTTATTCCAGCCAAGCTGTGACGGAGCTTTATCGCGTTTTTCCTATTAATCCTCTTGGGGAATCTTTGGGACCAGCCTTGAGTTAATTCACAGCCAATCCTCTCAAGAAGAAACCGCGATATTCAGATTAGTTAGTAGATATATAGTGAAGGTTTTGTAATCGCGAAGAAGAAGGAGAAAGGAAGCTGATATGCTGAACGACGCGAGCTGATGGTAAGACATTAAACTTTTAAGTGTAATTATAGAACGCGCTTTAGCAAGTTAAAGACGTTAAGGAAGATAAAGATTCATAGGATAACTTTGCTTAAAGATAAGTGGTTAGGATTCCAATCACTATTTACTTAGAATTTAGGAATACGTTATATCACTCCTGATTGCCTTCCTATAGTAAGACTTGTGTTGATCAATATATTTGAATAATAATAAATTGGATTTATTATGGCGAACTCTTGAGTGATCAATCATTTCCTCCCACAAATCTAGGTCACGTGGATGAAGAGATGTTACCCCAGGCTGGGAGTATCACAAAGTGAAGTTCTATTTTAAGCAAAAACATTTTTTTTTAAAAAATTGCATTTATTCTATAAATTTCTTTTAATACCCTCTTCCTAATATTAGATGGTCTACGGTAACCTAATGGTTATGGTCATGAACTAGTGCCCGGGATGTTATGAGTTCACGCCCTAGTGCTATTGAAGATCTGCCATGTAGAGGGGCTGATGCATGCGAAATCTGTCAAAAATTCGTGTCTCCTCTTTGGCGTGGTCTTGTTGTTTAGAGAGGCGTACCAGCTCAGGTGTCATCCTCGTCACTTGACCGAGGCTCAAAATTATGAGGTCCATCGACAGTAGCTCTCGTGTTGCTTTAGAGCGAGGCGTTAATAGGGCTGCGGTAGCCCAGTGGTAAAGGTATCGGATCATGATAGGCATGTCACGAGTTCGAGCCCAGTACCACTAAAGACAAGCCGTGTAGGACAGCGATGCACGTTAAATCTATCGAGAGCTGAAACGTCTTCCCGTTGGTGTGGTGTAGTAGTTAGGAGATGGGGTGCCATCTCAGGTATCGTCCACGTTACTTGACCCTGGTTCAAAATTACGCGGTCCATCTCCAAAAGCCCTCGTGTAGCTGAACAGTGCGACGTTAATATTCACTCGCAAGTCGTTAATGAACTGTCTCTCTCTCCATCACTCCCTGTATTCGATTCAATAGATAGTTCAATTTCACTTTAGTTATAATGGAAGAATAATTTAATGTTTATATATTATATATACTTTAAGCTTATAATTAAGAACTATTACTCTGATGTTTAAAAAAAATCTTCTATTATAATTATATATTTTATAACTATTATAATTTACTATAGTCTTATAAAACAGAACCCCATTAAAAACTTTACTTATTTTACATTTACTGGTTGTAACAATTTTTCAATGTAAAATATGCTAGACACAGTAAATATAAAGCTCACAATCAAATAAAATTCTTAAAAAAAAACAACTTTTTTTATGCTTCTTTTTACACAAAATCTGTTTACTGTGAAAAAGTTCCTATTTATCTTTGAAAGTGTATTGAATTAAATTTCTCAGGTTACAATTTCTGTCACAACTATTTGGGGAAAAATTAATAAAGACCGAAAAAGCTGTTATTACGAATGTAATTTGAATTGGAAGGTGTTTTTCCCCCTTAAATATTGTGCGTGACTCGAAGAATTTTCTTCTTATGCTTTTGACTGAACATTTTGAACTTAATGTGTGTGTGTGTGTGTGTGTGTGTGTGAAGAACTTTTCCAAATTCAATTTAATATATTTACTATTCAAATTCTTTCGATATTATTGTATGAATATAAATTAGTATATATTTATATTATAATTCTTTTCATTTGAAAGAGAGAGACACTAACCATTATAAACATTCCTTTTAATGATATTTACCTGGTCTTAGGGAGGCATAAAAGGCTGGTTTGCGTGTGAAGTTTTTTTCAAATTTAGAAAAAGAAATACTTCTGTAACACAACACAGAGACAAATTTATTAAGTTCGAGATAGATTTCTTATCAGAGGCGATGAATTTACTTTTAAGGTATTTGTCTTATTTCAAGATTTTTATGTCTGGAATTTCCATTTTTACTATAAAATATTAATGAAAGGAGTGCAGTGTGTAAATTGGTAAATTATAGATGCATTGTTGTTTTCGTCATTTTGTTGAGTAACAAATAACAACACAGAAGTTTATTTCTGCGGAAGAATTTAAGCAAATGACGTCTTTTGAAATGTATTGAATATAATGTAATAATACTTTTTGTCAATGCGTCTGTCTCCATAATACAAATTTAATGTAAAGACTTAATCATAAGATGAAATACGCGTTTCATGATGACTTTGTATGAAAAGGCATGCAGCTTTTGAATAACTGGCATCGCAAAATATATATGTAGAATTTCGGACTTGATTTAAAGCATTATGGTATGGGGTCTTAGGGGTGTTAACTTTGTCTCGAGGGCTGAAAGTATAAAAAAATTTCAAATAGATATAATTCTTTGCAATTGACATTAAATAAATTGAATCTTACACATTATTTATAAAGTATTGAAGCTCAAAACAGTGTAAAATGTTTAAAATATAATCATAATTTTTAAGAACTATATAAGCATATGATTATAAAAAACATTTCTGTAAGCAATATTAATTAAGTTTTTACATTGCGCATATTTTCTAAAATAGGAGCTTTATTTACTAACAATATGTTGATTTATAAATTAAATGTAAACTGTACACTGTACAATGTCTTATTACACTATAGTTATTTTTATATAAATAGAATAATAAATTATGTTTTTTTTCAAAAATATACATTTTAAAATTTTTTTTAAAATTTCAATATTGTTCAAGCATTTTGAAATACAAAAAGAAAGATAATATAATACTAAAATCAGGTAGGGTTTAAAGAGTATAATGTATTTTATAATTCTGCAAAGTTTTATACACATCAAAGACTACTAATTTAGAACAAAAACATGCGCAACGTAAAAATTACTTATTATTTATTACAGAAATGTTTATTATTTTCATACGCTTATAATTTTTAAAGTTATGATTGTATTTTAAACATATTGCACCGCTTTTGAAACCTCATTCCCTTATAAATAATGTGTAAGATATTCGAAGTATTTAATTGTAAATTTTAAAGAATTATATCTATTTGAAAATTGTTTATATTTTCAGCCCTCGAGACAAAAATTAACTCCTCTGAGAGCCCTTGATATTATTTTTGTTTGTTGCAGTCGTGGAAAGTATGAGGAGGCTTGTTATGTTTAGATGCACATTTATTTTACATAAACATAAAATGACGCCACGAAACAGAGTTAAAGAAATACACACGGACAATCACACAAGAACTTCTAGGATATTTCACAAAAGCATTATTTTTTCTTTATAGTTTTGGTTGACTAGAAACTGTTAGAATCAAATGACCTCCAGTAACAACTTTTCTAATTGGTCCGAATACACAGGGATGCAAGATTGAATCATCCTGTTTTAAAAACGCTAACGTTTAAGTTTTCTGGCATATTAAATTGTGGTTTTTTCCATTAGGTGAATAAAATAAAAACTTATATCACCTTGGAGGGCTCCATAAACTCATGAATTAAAATCCCTCGAAAGTAAATTTAAGTGAATTGTTACACATGTAATTATATGTAATGTAAGCGATGATATGTATGTATATATAGTATAATAAAATAAAAGTGAAAAAGTTCTAAAACCTGCAATGCCAAAGAAGAAAGATTCAACAAATGTAGATACAAAAAGAGTCTTTGGACTAAACTGGAGACCTATTAGGATTTCTAAAGCTGTCGCTGAATTAGGCTAGGGATTTAGGGTTAAGCAATGCTTTATGGATCCACCTTCCCCATACAGCAGAAATTTTCGAAGTAATAGAAAAAAAAAACAGAGCCATGTTGAAAAGTCAACCCTATTTCTAACACACGTGGATGATAAACCTGACAATAGAGTAAAATGAAATTATGAAGAGAGAACATTAATGTATCTCTCAAAGAGAAGAATGTTAAGGAAATTTTCCATAGAAAAAATTAGGATAAAAACTTACATGTAAAAATATGAACCATAAATAAGAGAGTAGCAACCATCTATGCATAAGTTCCGCACTAAATGGTATTAAAATGGGAATGTCAATGCAAGAAGAAGAAAAAACAGTGGCGCCACCTAGATAGTTATATATATATATATATATATATATATCGTATTTATACGCGGCATAAAGAACTACTTTCTAATAATAGCATACTTAAAGAACGTACGTGTAGCTAAATGTATTATAATTTGATTAATTTTTTATATATAATAATAGTTTGTGTAATGTAATTGATATAGAGGTAAACTGATATAACAGTATGCAAAGCAAATTTTTATTATCAGATTAATTCGCAAAAGTCTATATCTAAAGAAAGAAAAGGCTATTCTAGGTTTGAAACAGCTCTTTAAGATATGTTGTCTTTGTAGTAAGTTAAATTAAGCATTATTTGAAGCTTTACTTTGAACATTACCCCAGGTCTCCTCTGAGGAATGAAATTTTAGAGAGCAGAAATGCTCTCTTAAGAACGATAAAAACCTTCGCTTTTAGAAGGTTAATTTTCTCTTGAAATACAATTACTCTTAAACAGAGCATTAATGAAAGAGAAAAGAGGCACCTGGAAGTAATTAAAACAGTTTTTTTACTACTCTGAGATCCATTTTAAGGTTTCGCTCCACTGCTGTCATAACTTTCACTCGATTAGGAAAATTCATAATATATTCTTAGAATAAATATCTACTAAAGATTTAAATTACCCTCTCTCTGCTAGAGGTTACAAAATCGGATTGTTTAAAAAGCGTCAAGAAACCTCTTCTGGTTTTACCATTGTTTGAAAAGGATTTCATATAAATGATCTTTGAATTTTAAAGAAAGAAAATATTTAAAGCCTTTTTTAATTACTTTTACGTAGCCCAGCATGCTTTAAGCACCAGAAGGTATAGCACCTTTATTTGGAGCCGTGAACCCGTGTAATTGTTTCAGAAAAGATGTAATTAACTAATAATTTTATCGCAATAAGATGGAAATTATTAAAAAGTTTTTTCACCACCCAGTAATTAACAACCGAAAGCCTTTCTTTTAAAGAAAACTCAAGAAGTTTAACCCTCTATCTTACTCCACTTATATTTATCATTCGCTAACGTGCAAAATCGTTTAATTTCATGCTTATTTTGTCAAAAGAAATAAAGCCGGAAACGAAAATCCGACTTATGTGGTTTATTTCTGATTTTTATAAAACCGCCGTCTGTGTGCGTGCTATTTGTTCAATAAAACTCTTTTTAATATCGAATGATTTTAAAGAAAGTTCAAAAGAATTCGAGAAATTTAATTCCAGAGTGGATAAAAAAGAGAGTTCGTAAGCACTCATTCGATGCGTGAATCAATATTTGCATACATATTCTTGCAATAAATTATACAAAAACTTTAGACACGAGTATCGTAAAGTAACCATTCAAACATTTCATAAAATATAAAATAAATTAATTCAAAGTAAAAAAAAAAGTCCTTTAAGCGCTGTGGGGTGAATTAATTTAATCATAAACACGCTGAATAAAATATTACAAAAATAAAATATTTCAAATATTAACTTAGAATGTAAATTTAGCGACGACACTTGAAGAATTTATAAAAGAAACTGTAAAAGAAGAGATAAATATGACGTGCTGTAGCTTTTAAAAATAAGCTCACGTTAATATTTTATGCAAAATTAAAATTACAATTTAACAATATGATTATTTTTCATGAAAGAATCTTAGTATTTTATGGATTTATTTAAATATCAGAATAATTTCTAATGCTTTCATGTTTTTTGTTGTTTATGTATTTGATTTAAAACGTATCAATCTGAGAGGTTACAATTTTTTTAGAATATTATTTATTATACAATGGGAAGATTAAATTTATTCCGGAAAGATTAAATTATGATTATAGTATATAGATATATGTAATAATTCTCATTAATTTAATTCTTAATAACTTTTTAATTATTAATGGTCCATTCCTTCAGGACCCCCGTTTAAATAATAACAAGTTACCCACCTAACGGGAATCTTTGGAACTACATCTATCCATCCATACAGATCATGTGCTTTGAACTTTCATTTCCCCACACAGCTTAGTATAAATACCGATATTTCTAGAAATTCCACCCCTTTTGCTCTTAGTCCTTCGTAATGTAATCGACTGCAGCCTGGTTTGTGTTTCGTGTCCGCTTCCTCTATTGTTGAACAGCTATGTGAATAAATGTGAAATAAGGTGGAATGGTGGAATAACAAAATAATGCTTTATCAATTCAACATCCTCTACATGCAGACCTACTCTCGCAATATTGCCAGTAAGTAAAAAAGTTTTCTTTCTAATTTTAAAGCAAATAAATTTTTTTCCTGGATTCTTTTCATATTTTCTTGACTATAGTTCATTGTTTTACATTTTCAAAAACATTATTAAATTTTCAGCGAATGTGAGGTTTAGTTGAATTTTCTACTCGGAAAACCATTTCTCCTGGCAGTCTAAGCATCTGTTTAACATGGGTGAAATGTAAGCTCCTTCTTTGTATTGGCAAAGTATAATGTGTCATCTGCGTACATACACAGAAATGTGTTCTCAGTGGGGCGCATATTATTAACGTAATTGGGTCCGAGGAGCGAATTCTGGGGGTAAAACCGGTTGGATAGGTCTTAGATTCGAAAATATGTTATTTATATTAGTAAGATAAGAGGGGATTAATTTTATTAGGGGGGTGGGCTCAGAACTCTCTATCTCTTGATTTTTTTTTGGACTGATGACAATCCTCTGTACATAAAACGTAACATTTTATTAAGTACTTGTAATTAGCAATTTATTTTATTAATTAATGCTAATTATTAATTCAATAACTCATTTTTTACTGCTTTTTGTTCTCAAAATCGACAAAATATCAAAAGAATTCGCTGGGCGTCGTATTGAGGAATGATACGATGATATGGTGGACTTTCGACCCTGGACCTCCTCTCGAAATTTTTTGTGTGCGCTAATGGTGAAGATGTTGCATGTAATAAGTTAAAAAATGAGGCCCGCGTGTCATACTCAATCATATATTTTGTGTATGTCAAGAGAGACTGCAGTAGTATATTTATTTTTCTATTTACGTTTTTTAATAAATTCAATAACTCTTAAGAGTTGATGTGATGTGGAGAGATGCAGCCAAAAAGCATGTTTCACCGGCAATAAAACATTATTGTTAAATAGATGTTCATTAAGATTATTTAAGATAAATTTTTCTGAGAGTTTACTTACAATTAGGAGTAGTGATATTGATTTGTAATGTTCCTGAAGAGTTGAGACTTTTCCAGATTTTCAGATCAGAACAGCCGATGCAATCTTCCATGCATTCGCGAAATATTTTAATTTTAGGATATTTTTCATGATGTTACGTATTTTAATAATTACTAAACAGATAAGTTCTTAAGCAATTTATTTGTTTTATTCTATCCCTGTTTGAAGATTTATTTTTCCTTGTTAATATATACTTCCCTAAAAAATTAACGTCGTTCGAAGCTGATTTTTCCTTTTGTAAACAACTGAGTGTTATATCATTCTATATCACTGTCGGACTGGTTTGTTATCAAATAAGGGAGATCTCTAATTTTTGGTCACACAGTATATATATATATATCGTTACGTAGATTGGTGTTCAAGGATTTTTTGCTATCAATCTCAAAGAGCAAGACACTTTTTCAGGAGCGATGGAAATTTATTGCCAAAAAACAATCCTTGAAAATACAGGATATAGCAGCAAAATTAGCAAAATAAATCCTAGAAGTTCTTCTCACCTTCTACAGCGCTCAGACACAACTATCAGTGTCTAAAATTCAAGTATGTTAAAGATTATTCACAAGCACTCACTCGTCCTATTCAACAGCTGATGTTGTTGTTGTTGTTTCTAATGTAACCTGTGTGTGTGTGTCTGAAGTAGTCAGATTGAGGCCACGAAATTCATCGTGGCAAGGGGCTAGATGTACGCCTGTCGTTGGCCTTGAGCACCATAAAGGTGAAAGTACGATTTAGCTCGGAAAAGTTCTCGAAGGGATGATAGAGGGCTCCACCACGTATCTCCACCTCCACAATTTAGGCATGGAACTGAAGGGGAGGGAAATTTTCTACAGCCCCCTGCACTCGTGATTCAGCTCACAAGACTTTCGAACCCACTGATTTAAAGAGCACGTACTCCGTGTGTACTCGGAGGGTATTTGGTGGCATCGGGCATCGAACCCAGGCCTTCCGGTCTGAAGTTCGATGCTCTAACCACTAGGCTACCCATGGCCCCTATTCAACAGCTGAAGTAATCACTAATAGCTGGTCGACTCTTCAATGGTCAAGAGTCAATACTACTCTTCAGCAGTCAAAGCAATACTAACTAGTTTCGGCGAGCGACTCCCTATTTATAGTCTGCATAGATTTTTTTCGGAAAATTCGCTTACGTCATAAATCGTGATATTGGTAGATTCCTCCAACAATTTCCAGAATAATTCATATGTATATTCATATGTATGCCTAATATATAATAATTCATATATATATATATAATATATATATTCACCAAAAATGCCAACTTTTGATCCTGTCACCAAGATTTTGCCAAGTTTATATTGAATCACCATTATAATGCAAGGAATGGCGTTGCTTGCGAATATTACAATTTTAGCATAAAATAAATGCCACATAAAATAATATTAAAGTATTATACATCCGGATATAAATTATTTATCCTATTTTAAACATTCATTACACAAAATTCGTAACAATATGTATGTGTGTGTGATCTGTCTTTAGAAAACACTTAATTCATGTTTCTGATAATAATGTAGTATTCAAGGTTGTATATATATAAAAAAAAAATGACGGTAATTTTGTTTTTTCACTTTAAGATAAGGATATTAAATAAAAAAGAAAATGCGAATTAAGTTATTTTTAAAAATCGTTTTTAATTAGACATTTAGTGAAAGAAATACTTTTAAGAATTATGAAAAATTCGGTAGCTGAATAGTCAAGAAGCTCAGGACCGGTATAGCATTTGTCGAGTCAAATAGAGATTATAACTTGTTAAATTTGTGAAAGCATTAAGTTTGACGTAATGTGGAAATTTGTAGGGAGGGTTGACAGCTCAAGTGTCATCCTTATCACCTTTCTTTGACTCTCTTGCTACTTCAGAGAGCGTCGTTAGTGAGCAATAAATTAATGAGGGGTAAGAACATTTTAGAAAAAGAATTAGCTAGCCATACACACATATCATTTCATTCTATACCAGTGGTATTCAATCTGTGTTCTGTGGAACCCTTGGGTTCCACAAGCCATACACTCAGGGATTCCACGAGTCACAATAAAAAAAAAATTTTAAAAAAAATTGTAAGTGTGTATGCAAAATGGAATCACATTATCTATGAAATCAGTAGACACACACAAGTATCTAAATTTCATCCCTGTCATTAAAACTAAAAAAAATTATTTATACATAATCACATTATTTTACACCTTTTAAACTTTTATTGTAATATAATAAAAGAATATTAAAGCTCGCGCGTTTCTTCTTCATGTATATAGTACCTACTAGATCGTGAATATTTTATTATTTTCTATTACCGATTTGATATTAAAATCTAAATTTAAGAACAGTCCTAAATTTTAGGATGCGAATTGATACAAAATACTCACTCAGCTATAAGCATTTTAATGCCATTCAGAACAATGTTTTTAAGTGAAAAGTATTTCTCAAGAAAGTGGCTACAAAAGCAAAACCAAAAAAGAATGAATTAAACACTGAATATAAATTGAGATTGCATGTAGTTTCAACAGTTCTATAGTTTGTGTAACAAAAGGCACGTACATATTCCAGTTATTCAATATAATACACGAGTAGCTAACATATATATCACAAATGAATATTATTAATGTATGAGTATATTACATTAAAGTTAAGTACTTGTAACATGCTGATCTGTTATGTGATTATTATTTTAAGATATCCTCTTCTAAATCTGTAATGAGGTTCTCCAAAAACATTTTATAGTTCTTAGGGTTCCACGAGTCAAAAAAGTTTGTTCTATACCAGTGGTCTTCAAGCTGTGTTCTATGGAACCCTGAAGTTCCGCGAGACATAACCAGAGGTTCCATGAGTCCCATTAAAAATTTGTAAAGAAAATTATAAATATGTAAGGAAAATGGATTCAAGTTCTAAATGATGTTTGTGTAGCAAAGAGTTTCTAAGACTCATCCCAGTCATTAAAACTGCAAATTTATTTATATATAATAACTTTATTTTTTAACATTTATTATAATATAACAAAAAAATATATTAAAACGTTTTTTATTTATATATTTTGCAAACTATAATGAGAATATTCTGTTTACTCTCTAGGGTTCCTCAGACGGAATTCATACTTACAATGTTTTGCAAAATAAATATTTTTTAAAGGAAAAATCACCTGATTTTCCATTTGTGGTAAAAAAAAAACACCTTTTATGAAGGAAAGGGGACAATTTATTGACATATCAACAGATTCGATATTATAATCTAAATTTAAGCAAGAACAGCCCCTAAAGTTTGGGTTGCAAATTCCTGCAAAATGCAGAAGGTTTCTCATACAGCTGTAAACGTTTTAATCCATTCAGAGCAATGTATTTAAAGGAAAAAATTTTTTCTCAGCGTAAATGGCTACAAAAACAAAATTTACAACAAGCAAATGAAATGCAACAGCAGATAATCTCAACAGACCTAGACTTCGACAGTTCGTGTAAAAAATGCAAGCATGTTACTAATTCTAATATATGTGTAGGTGACACCTGGAGCACAAATTAATATTATTAATGAGTAAATTATATTAACACTAGCTGTTACATCCGTTCTTCGCACGGGTGAATTAAAAAATAAAACAACACAGATTGAAGGATAAAGAAGTTTTTAAAGAGTTAATTTTACGTGAATTGCAAATTAAACAACAACAAAAAAAAGCTTTTTGCATATCTCAGCTGAATTAAGAAAACCCTGTTTGTTAAATTTTAAGTCTGTAGATCTAATAGCTGATAAAAAGGATTTTTTTTTTATCTATAACTCCCCGTAACTCTCTTGTGGGTCAATTTTTGAAAACACCTTCCTAAGCTGATCTCTGCTCAGCAAAAGTAACACATTGTTACAAATTTTGTGTAATGAATGCTTAAAATTGTATAAATAATTTATATCTGGAAGTGTAATACGTTAATATTACTTTTGTTGTATTTATTTTCGTTAATATTACTTTTTGTTGTATTTATTTATGTTAAAATTGTAATCAGCCCCACACTCCGCTTGTTCAAGCTTTCGCAGTTCCTGGCGCCTGGCGTAAACAAAACAAAATGTAAGGTTTTGCTTCACACATAAAAGATAGATATATGCTGTCGCGGGCTTTTTTACAGATGGCAGAATGTTTTCCTACTTTCTTGACAATAATCGTTATATTTTAGACACTTCACATAATATCTTTATAACTTATAGCCTATGTGTTATTCTGATGTATAAGCTATATTATTGTAAAGTTTCATTAAAATCCATTCAGTTGTTTTTGCGTGAAAGAGTACCAAACATCCACACAAACTTTCACGTTTATAATATTAGTAAGGATATAAAAAAAATTAATAACAAATATAATATCTTTTAATTTTCGTTACATAAAATACATATAACATGTTGATCATATAATATGCATTAGTACAAGATATATTCTTCTAAGAGAGAGAGTGGAATGGGGTTCCTCGAAAATACCTTGTAGTCTTAAGGATTCCATGAATCGAAAAAGTTTGAAGATCATTGTTGTGTACAACACACAATAATTTGAAGATGAATGTTCGTGTTTTACAATGATGCAATGCAACCTTAGTCTAGCAGTTAATCGATATGTATTGTCATATAAAGTTGGTTTGAAATGTAAATGAATTTTGTAATGCAGCGCCTTTCCGTGTGTTATCTGTTCCAATTTGTATTCCTTCTTTTAGAGTACTTTCTTATTTAGCATATTGATTATTTTTTATTTCATTTTTGACTAAGATACGCATCACAGCTGTGGTGTCTCGGATTGTGCATCTTTTAAGCAACTATAGATCTATATTGTGTATTAAGAAGTGGCCAATACTCTGAGAAGTAGCTTCTAAAATATTCCTCGTTCTGATATCGGATGAGAATTCTTAAATTTAATTCTGGTCACAGCCAACAGTATTCGAGCTTTGCATCGAACGTTTCTTGGAATTCTTACTCACGTGTTTTAGAAGAAAAATGGTAATAACAATGAAAGTAAATAAAATAAGAAATTTTTTTAAGAAACCTGGTATCGCATTTTTATTCTAAGTCGCGAGTTATATATTTTTTTTCAAAGTTTATTTCGTAAAATAGGGAAAAAAAGTGGGATAGCGGATTCAAAAAGATACAAGGGGAACCCGTGTCTTTCTTCTTTTTTTTATTGAGAATTTTATTATTATTATTTTTGTTTCATTCTAAATTCCAATGGAGAAAGAACCGAACCTGAGTAATTTAGGCGGGAATGAAAATGTTTCGAATTCCGTCCGCGCGTAAGATTTAAATAGGAAACTACTCTCAATAGTCGTAAGTTACTGGGTTTTTTTATACAAAATCAGCTCAGAGAAACCGCTCGCTTTCTCTCTGAGAATAAAACATTTTCTCAAAAATAAATAAACTGTATAAGAAACACCACATATTCCATTCTATGATTTGCTTATCTGAGAAGAGAAACTTTCACAGGATTTCTTGTAACTTTAGTAGAGGAAACATTCGCGAAGAGATTTAAAAGAGTCTACTTAAACTTTCAAGGAGAATAAATTTCGATATCTTGAAAAAAAAATGCTCGATATGCGTAGAAAATATTCTGTGGTATATTTTTTTATTCATGAAAAACTTTTCTTATTCTTTTGAATTCTGATTACACTGAAAATTAAAACATTTCGTCGATTCTTCTTCTAGCCCCCGTAAATAAAGAGGTTTCTTTTTCTCTTTCGGGTTAAAAAAGAAATTTTTTCAATCACAGTTGCAATGTGTAAAAAACACTTAAAAGGGTTTCAGATATAAGTTAAGTAACAAAAAAGAAAACACACACACACACACAACTTTTTATCTCTCAGTGCTTTTTTTTTTATAAAAAGTTGTGATGGCTGTAACTGTGTGTGTTCTATGATCTTCTTTGATGAACTTTACAAAGAAAAAATGAATGATTTCAAGTTATTCTCCTTGGATGTGTTGTTATAGTGAAAAATATTAGATGTATGAGAATATTACTCAATTACTTAAATGGATATATATATATATACAGTCGAGCCTCCATATTGCGAACCTCTATATTGCGAATTTTTCTGTACAGCGAACTTTTTCCTGGAACCAAGAACATTTCACGATTTTCTTCGTAAAATAACCTCCTAGTATCGAAGTGCATTTTCTATATAACGAACTTTTTTCTTGTGATTCAATTTTTTTTT
>BMAV01021592.1:703043-734998 GCA_019973955.1 Trichonephila inaurata madagascariensis
GAAAAAACTGCAAAAGTTAACTTTTATGCATATATTCATCTCGTTATTAGTCGACAGGCGTGCATTTTCTTTGTTGCCTTCTTACAAAGGTGTGAGAACGTCAACTACCAGCGCGATATCAATAACTTTAATGTCGTCGGAAAACTCGTGAACTTTTTTTCGTTCCCTCTTTCCTCCGGTCTTTTAAAAATGATGTCATTAAACCTGTCTACTAGGTATCTCATTTACACTTTGACTGCGTCTTCGTCTCAAATTAAAACGTCCCCGCTAGCACATTCAAAAAGGAAGAAAGAGTAAAGAGCCAACAGAAAAGATAACCGAACTATCTCTGTGTGTATGCTTGCCTACTTTAAACAATAAATTAAATTAATCGTGTGTATTCCTTAGGAACTTTTATTGCCCTTTAAAATGTCCCCTCTTTTTGTTACCCCCCCCCCCCTTACCTCCCATTTCCCATCTTTCTAGCCCTTTATTCCGTAAGCTAAGTTTCCATTTGCAACTGCTCGAGTTTTGAAATAGTTTAATGGAAAGTTTAGGGAAATTCGATGCACGAAATCAAATCCAGGGATTTCTTTTTTTTTCCCCTTTTTCCCGTAACTCCCATCTTCTTTTACGTCTCGTTCTTTTTATGTGGCGTCGAAATAGGAAAATACATAGTGTGTGTGTATGTGTAGAATCTTGGAAAAAATTGTTGGGAAAGTTGAAAAGCGACTTTTTTTAAGAAAGTGATACGAGATATAACGGTGTAATTGGATGGTTACTTAATTGGGGAGATTTAAATCTTTAATCCCTCAAACTAATGCTGAAATTTAAATCGCTGAATGGGATAAAAATTCACCTGCGTTCGGAATTAAAAGAGCTCTCTCAAGTTTATTTTTTTCATTCTGCTTTCAGAAACTCGAGAAGCGATTTCTGGAACGAAAAGAATTTCACCAAAATATTTAAGAAGATTTTGGCAAAATTCTAGTATTGAAAAAAAGGTCATTGTAAATAATATTGAATTTAAAATCAGAAATTATATTAAGGAATTCGTTTGTTCAATAGAAAAATAAAGGTTTCTTATTTTTTTAACGCATTGAAAGCCGAATTACAGTAAAATATACACAACGGACAAAATGTGAGTCGAAGTAAAGAAAAAATACCGGGTGTTTGAAAAATATGATTACACTTTCAAACATTAATTACAAAAAAACAAAACAAAAAATAAAGATATTCACTAACGGTTTTTTTTGTTCCATAAGGAAAACATTAAATCTTTTTCCAATGTTTTATTGCAAGATTTCAATGTGCACACCACTAGCTGCGCGAAGCACATTGAATCAGTACAATATTTCTAGCTACTTTTTATGAATCGTTGTAAGATTAACAATCTCAATGGCCTTTGTAATTCGACTTTTCATTTCATCGGTGTCGTTAACTGAAGATTGGTGAGCAATGATTCTTACGTATCCTTACAAGAAGTCCAAAGGTGTTATGTCTAGAGATCTGGTGGCCATGCTATTAGAATTCCTTTTTCCATCCATCACCCGGAGAACTTTTTCTCATTTCCATACCCCAGTGTGATGGTTCTCCCCTTAATCCGTACATGTGTTACAGATTTAAATTCGATAAACCATGCTACAACTTGCGCTTGTTATTGTGGTGCAGCCATTTTGAAACGAGAATGTTGAAAAATTGAGATGTTACACTAGGGGTCGTTAACCGTTTTGCTGGGGCGTCCTAAATCAATGTACCAATATGATTCAGCGTGCCACACAGGATATTTTTGAGAAACAATGTGATTCCCACGATAAGACATGCAGAGTTAGAGAATAGAGCATAAAATATAACTGTTTAACAGAAATATAAAAATTAAAACTGTGCATTTATACGTATTTTTAATTATATTTATTAAAATACCAAATAGAAAACATGAAATATAAGTATTTCCCCTCATTATAGTTAAATAAAAAGAAAATAAATATATATAAAAAATTTTAATGCAGTCTTGTTTGCACCTCTCTACTTTAACATCGAAAAATCAAGGGTGTAATGTGTGTGACTTTCAACTTAACGCAATTCTGAGCATTCAGTTGTTAAGCAATTTCCTTGCAGACTCGAAATATTGTTCATAACAGAAAAGATTTTTTTGCTTTGATATGTAGAACCCAAAGAGCAAAGTACATGCAAGCAGAGTACATGCAATGTGTTCTCTCTTCAACCAATAACATTTAATAATTTCCAAAATAGCTGTAAATTTATCTTTAGAGCAGTGATGGTGAACCTATGACCCGTGGGTCAGACACTGACCCACGCAAGCTTTTTAAATGACTCACAATTGCTAGGCAACCACTTCTTTGTTTACGCGGGTTTATAAAGATTTTCTAATTTGTGTGCATTATTTATATTCTATTTGTATTTTTCCAAGCACTGCATTGACACAAAAGCAATTAGAATGCTGTCTATAATCTTCAGTTTGATCATTACAGTACCAAAGTTGCGCAAATGACAACAAATATGTATGAAACTTTGTAGTATTTGAAATAAAGCAAAAGTGTTCACAAAATATCAAATAAAGTATATAATTTTACTCACATTTTGTTTGTTGAAAAAAATCGACAAACAAAAGCAAAGAAACATATTTAAAGCACTTTCTTCGGATAAAATGCACTTTTGTAAGGTTATATTCAGTTATGTTTGTAGAAAGATACTTCCGTAGAGCGCCTATTTTTACCCGTTAAGCCAGTTGAATTTTAAAGACGTTTAGTTTTAAAAATACTCAATTAAAAATTTTTAAATTTAACTCTGGGGCAAATGGAACATTAGTGACCCGCGAGCTAGTACTAAAAAAAATATGAACAAAATTTGACCCACGTCTCAAAAAGGTTCGCCATCCCAGCTTTAGAGTAATCTTTCAGAATTTTTCGTAATTCCGTAAATGTCCATAATTCTGAAAATGTTTGTCAAATAAGGTTCATTTCTAATTTATCAACTTTAATCCATTCAAAAATGTACAAATTTGTAGAGCAACACAGAGTGCCACTGAGAATTGTACCACATACCACATGTGGCACGCATGCATAGGTAGCCAACCCCTGTGGTACACCATCCAGTTTGCATTTTATTAAACAGAGAGAGAAACTTTGATCTTTTCTATATGAATCATACAAAATCATAAGTGAAAAGCTTCGTTTGTTAATTTTTAGTTAAGTTTTGAGAAAGTGTAGTCATATACTTTTCGGATACCCTATATATAAATGTCAACTGACAGACTTTGAATAGAATGATTGGTTGATTGTTTATTAAGGTAGCACTTAGAAGCAATACGAGGTGGCCGCTGAAGCCCAGTGGTCAAGGTATCGGATCGTGGCTGGCCTTGTCACGAGTTCAAGCCCTGTACAACTAAAGACCCGCCGTGTAGGGCAGCGATGCACGTTAAATCTGTCGAGAGCTGAAACGTCCTCCCGTTGGTGTGGTAGTTAGGAGAGGAGGGTGCCAGCTCAGGTGTCGTCCACGTCACTTGACCATGGTTCAAAATTACGTGGTCCGTCGCCAAAAGCCCTCGTGTAGCTCTGCGACGTTAATATTCAATCAATCATAAAAACCTTCATAAATCAATATATAATTAAAATTAAAGCTTAAAAAAGTTGTTCCCAGTTTTGGGTTTGAAGAATACTAAAACCTATTTTTGGATTCAAATTAGACGAATAAAAAAAATTTAAAAGCAATAAAAAATATTTTTTGTTGAATTAAGTTGAAAAAAGGAAATAGGGGAGCAATTTTTTGTCAAACGTGGTGTTAAAAAAAGGGTTTAAAAAGGGTTTTTCGTTTCTCACAGAAATTGTACTTTTGTTTAAAAATTTAAAAAAGCGATTTATCGTTTTTTTGGGCCATCCCAAACTTAAACAAATTCGGAAAAAATGCTAATAAACCCATATAATTTCGATAACATTTTTTTAAAACTTTTTGGATTTTTTCAGAAACACTAATCCTACATATTTCACTGTTTTTTTGTTTTCCCTTTTCACATTTCTCTTTTATTCCTCGTTTTTAAATTTTTGTTACATTGAATTGTAAAAATTAAAAAAATCAAACCTTTTTATACACAATCCCAAAACAGTAGCAACGTTCACATCAGAAATTCTTGTGCCATTTAAAATAATTTACTGAAGTCTAAGAGATCAAAACTAAATACTTTTGACAGGGTCATTTTGAACTTTGGGAGACATTTTTTTTTTCCTAAGATATTAGAACGATTTATTTGGTGCGTTTTAATATTCACCCCCATTAAAAAATCGGGGAATTTGGTGTATACCTGGTATTTTGAACCTGGGAAAAAGTAAAGTAGAATTTTACTGAACTGGGACCCCACTCTCCAAATTTCCATTCAGGTTTGGCAGATTAAGTGGTCGCTCTACAGGATTTGAACATATAATTAGAAAGTAATAAAGCCATCCCCCGACTAGAAAATTTTTCTCCCTTTGTTGCCCAATTTAAATACATTTGAGTTCAAGTTAAAAAAAATATCGTATTTATTCGAATCTAAACTGCACTTTTTTTCAATGTCAATGCTGCTAAAAATCGGATGCGGCTTAGATTAGAAGGCGGAAAAAATTCGTTGGATGGGGGAAACTGAACATGGTACTGAAAGAGAGAGAGAGTTAGAATAATTACAGGTTCATGTATGTATTTAAGAGTTTTTGATACCGTAACATATATAAACAAAATTCACTTTTTATTCTCATTTTTTTTTTTTTTTTAAATTTCGTAAACATCGCATATCGATATAATCATTTACACATTTTTAAATTTTTTTTTCACAAAAACGTGTTAAGTATTCCAGGTGCGGCTTAGAATCGATGGCGGCTTAGATTCGAATAAATACAATGTATATAACTAGGATTTTAATTAATACATTACTAAAAGAAATTAAAGTTAATTTTAAGCTTAAGTAAATAGAATGTCCTTGAAAAATTACTTAGGAATGAACCTTATAAAATGTTTACAAAGTAATTATAATTTAGCCTATTTAAAAGTAAGATTTTTTCCCCCCCGAAAAAATAATTTCTATAATTTTCTTACAGAGCAATCTTATTTAGAATTTTAAATGAATTAGAAATCAAAGAATTTAAATAGCATAAAAAGTGAATATTAGTACAAGAATAAGTATCACAAAACATATAGAATTTACATGTAGCTAACATAAATTAAATAGTTAACGCATTTATTTGAATTCTTTGAAAGTGTAAAAACCAAAATTCGTTGATAATAAAGATATTTCACAAGTAATTAGATTTTAGTATTGCTGAATTCTCGGAAATCTCCCTTTTATAATAAAAGAGATGAGTTAGAAATAGAAGGAATATAAATCAAAGCGCATTTCTCATTTTTATTAGATGCTATTTTCTACATCAAATGCAAATTTTTGAATTTTAGTAATCCGAATTGTAAGAGTAATATCTAACAAAATTATATTATTGCTAAAACGGAAATAATTCTTTAAAAAAAAAAATGTCATGTTTGATATTGTAAATTATTTCATTGAAACTATTTCCAGTTAAAAGATTAGCGAAGTGTGAATAAATCAACTGAATTATATTTAATTATAATGAATAATACAGATTTATGATTCACACATTTTTTGTAAGGTGTAATTTAGACTATTTCTTTATGTAAAAACTATTTTCTCTCTCTCTCGATGAATTTAAATTCACTTTTCTTAAAGTACCTTATTGGAAAGTAATATACATATATCACTATTCAGAAATATTATTATTAATTACAAATAACATAACAAATTTCCAATTACAAAATATTTAGAAAAACAGAAAAATCTTCTCAAACCCTGTTTAGTTCAAAAATATCCAATCAATTTTATTAAAAGTTATTTGTATAAGAAAATTCTAAATTATACGGATAAAAAATTCTTATTTGAAGATTAAATTGTTACAGAATATATTGTAAATATTCATATTTTTCCAAGTTAGATATACTTGTAATTATCTACATATTCAATTTAAAGAGGGAGTAACAGAGAGTGGCTCTTAAAATTAATATATAATAATTTTTATTTTTAACATTAGTAATATTTTAAAAGCAAATAAAAATATATTTACTCTCTCTCACACAAACACACGATTCTTAAAATCTGGCGTATAACGCGCAACTATACTCTTTAAAGGTATACATAACTTTTAATTTTTAGGTATATTCGCCGTATAATGCGTAACCTCTTTCTTAAGAATAACCTGAACTGTATGTGCGCAGTGCTCTTATGTTTTGAAGTCATTTTATTCCAGGTATCATTCCAAGCTATAGAAAAAAAATGCAGTAGAACCCGTTTTTGTGCGGTTCTGTTTTATGCGATTTTATTTTTGTGCAACCGCATACAAAATTTTTGCAGTTTTTCGGCTAATTGGCTTGTTATATGTAAGAATTCATGAAATTTTCGAATATTTTTTGTGCCTTTATTTTTATGCGGTTTTTATCAATCGCACAAAAACAGGTTCAACTGTAGTATACTTCTAGAACTACAACCCTCTAATTTCATAAATAATGTCATTTCTTTTAACTAAACATATTTCGATATATGTAGAAGAGTCTAATCTTTTTCTATGTTCATCTTTTTTTGTTTTTAAAGCTCTCATTTTTATACCTGGTGTATAAAGCGCATCCTTAAATGTCAACGTTGTGTTAAAGGTGCGCGTTGTACACCGGATTTTACGGTAACTAAAAAGAAATTAATTGAAATGTAGCTTTTTCTATGCTTGATAGCAATAGCAAATAATTCAAACATGTATATATGCTGATTAAGAATACTAAATGGAATTTTGCTCTGACCTTTATTAAAAATTAAAATATTAGATTAACAACTAATGTTTTCAATGAACTCGGCATATATTTCAATGTCACTTCTTCCACATTTGGTCATCTATCATTTCTGGAAATGTGACGTCAGCATCAATCAAGCAGACCAGCTGTATCGAAAAGGGGATGGATAGTTCAATCATCATCTAACATATTCATGATCGACTCAGAGCTCAAAGGCAGTTTTTACATTTCGTCTTATGCGTCGTATTCGAGCTGCATGTTCCACTGCGCGGCTTAAGCTAATCCGAGGATGAATGCTTAGAAACTGCGTAAGACGAATTTAAAGATATAAAGCTAACTTTCGGAACGTGTGCTTACGAACAAAAAGCTATTTCGAAGTCACCTATATCAAAATCGAATTTATTCAGCGTTTTCATTTCTTTTTTATACGAGCATAAAGAATGCTTTTTTTTCAGTCAACAAAAATGCTTGATGCGATAATTGTGTGAAATGTTTAATACATATTATTTTGTTCTGTGTGTGTGAGCATGTTGAACTCAATCTAAATTAAGAATAAAAGTTAAGTTGATTTTGTATTATTAATCGTGAGTAATAAAGTGGCTTATTAAGCATTTTGAATTAGCTAGCTAATTTTGGTCGAGGAAGACGAATGGTCCTAACATCAAACTCATGGTTACCGATGTTCCAGTCAAGCTGCATGTCATAAAACTCCCCATTCCATTAATGTCCTGTGGTCGCGGTAGCCTAGTGGTCAAGGTAACGGTGGCGTGCCATGAATTCGAGCCTAGTACCACGGAAGACCCGCCGTGTAGGGAAGCGATGCAGGCTAAATTGGTCAAGAGCTCAATTGTCCTCCATTGGTGTGGTGTGGTAGTTAGAGAGGGGATGCCAGCTTAGGTGTCATCCTCATCACTTGACCATGGTTCAAAATTACGAGGTCCGTTGCCAAAAGCCCTTGAGTTGATGAACAGTGCTACGTTAATATTCACTCACACACTTATCTTTAAAGAGTGAAAGACAAATCTCTCTTAGGCATTATTTCTAAATTGTAAAAGCACGTGGAGTTAGGAGACACTCAAAGTTCCTTAGAAGATTTTTTTTATTTAAGTAAATGTAATTTTCATTTCGTTGAAAATTGTGTTTACCTTCTTTTCAGTGTCGCTTTTAATCTTTAAAGTCCTTTTATACCTTATATATATGCGAATAACAGTGTTAAAATAAGTTAATTTGAAAATAATATTTGGGGTACATATTTTATTATATATAAAATAACTAATAAATACAATGGCTGATTTTTTAAAATTTTACAATTTTTTAGTACTTTTAATTTCTAAGTGTGGAAATAATGCATAAAATATTAACAATGGAAGTGATTATGCGGTAGGGTTTAGAGCTTAGGTTTTAAAGGATTGAATAACCAAGCTCAATGTTTAAAAATTTTAAAAAATGATGAAAATGGTTTAAGAAAGAGGATGTTTATCCCCACAAATATACGATTAGAATAAGAAAGACTTCATAAAAAATTTTCTTAAAAAAAAAAAAAATTACTTCTTTTGAGTCAACTCTTACGGAGCTTATCAGCGCATAATGCAAAACCAGAAGCAAGCGATTTTCATGTAAAAGAAAATGCTAATGTAGAGAATATTGAAGTTTTTTGTCAGAAATTTAATCAAAGCTTCACAGATGTTGAGAAAAAAATACATAAAACAGGCGTTTGTTTGAACTATCTCAGAGGTTTGAGTCTCACTTTCCTAGAAGTTATTCAATCATCTCTCTCCTTTTTTAATTACAGAATAGTCTGTTCTTGACATGCCGTCATTTGATATTTTACCAAACGATAAAAATGTACTGTGCTAAGTGTAACAAAGTAAATTTAATTCTAAAAATAGGATAGCATGTGTATTGTGCATAAATGTAACTATCAATTTTTGTTTCTTTAGAATGTATAAGTCTAATCGTTTACAAAGAATGCCTACATACTCTTTTCATCATAAACTATGGATTGTTTATTTAGTACAGTCAAACCTTTATATAACTAAGTCGCTAAATCCCGGAAAAAAGTTCGTTATATGGAAAATTCATTATATAAAGGTTCATCTTTTAATATATTTTATAAACCCACATAAAACAAATTTTAAATTCATAAACACTATACATTAAAAAGAAAAACAAATTATTCACATCTTTTTTTTAAAAATTAATATATGCTTATTTTATATATCTTACCCATCAAAAAAGAAAGAAAAACTGCAAGGAAAACAAGAAAAAAGAATGTCGAAGAATTCACTGTATTTTTAATATTAAAGAAAATAAATTTATACTAAAAATAATGAATTTTAAGGGCATTTTATAATTTAAAGCTTATAAGTAATATTAAACTTACATTATTTTATAATTAGAACACGGGGACACGGGACAACTCCACTGAGGGTGAAAGAGGATATCGAAAATGTTTCTAGTGAACTGGGCCCTGGGGGTTAAGGGTTGCATTTCTTGGATGAAACGTCTAGAACTCTATTGCTCTCGGTGAGTTAGGATCTATTAAAACCAGTTCAAGATTAATGAACCCCCATAAAATGTATTAAAGAGAGTATAACTTGAAATTTTTTCTGAAATACTTTAAAAAGAAGGGAGAACACAAAAGAAAAAGTTCGTTATATAGAAAATGCACTTCGCTATAGAGAAGTTATTTTACGAAGAAAGTCGTAAAATGTCGAAGGTTCAGGAAAAGTTCGCTATTTAGAAAAATTCGCAATATAGAGGTTCGTTATATAGAGGTTCGACTGTACTTATATTTTAAAATCATTAAGACTCATAAAAAAGCTAAACTCATTTACAATCTCTTATTGAGTAGTAGATTTCAGGTTAAAGAACCTTATTAGTAAAAGATTTGTTTGTTTTTAAACTTACACACACATCAATACATGCACACGCATATTATATATATTAACTTAACTCATTGGCGCAGCAACCCATGAGGGTCAAGGCTTACTGTCCCCATCTCAGTTTTCGGGACCTTGAGCCCTGAGGTGCATGAGCAGATGCTCCGGTCAGATGGTCAGTCTGACGCGAAACCCCCAGTGTTCAGTTCCCAAGCAAGCTTGATACTCCTTTACAGACCCTCTGAAGGGATGAAAGGCTGAGTCGACCTTACCCAGTCAGGGGTTTCTACCTCCGACCTGTCGTTATATATATTAGAGTCAAAAAATAAAAGTATGTCATCTTAGAAATACAATTTTAGATATTATGTTAATATTCTTTAGTGGTGATTGCACTCACTGTGGCTTGAGGAGGGAATCCGCATTTTTTGGCGGCCACGTCAAAGTACTACACAAACACAAATAGACAAACACGGACGCATTTAAGACGGTCACAAAAGCGTTCTTTATTTGCTCCCGAGATTTCATCTACTTATAATCATAGTCAATCGGTAGCTACTAAAATCAATCGATTTCCGGTAAAAGTTTTGATTGGTGCGAATATGTGGGTGATGCAAGATTGCATCATACTGATTTCAGAACTCTAACATTTTAGTTTTTTTTGGAGATAAAGTCGAAGTTAGTCGCTGTTAGGCAGGTGAAATAAAAATTAATCATCACGCTAAGTCTTGAATGGCTCAAGACCATTATGAATTAAAATTTCTGTAGAGAAAATTTAAGTGCACTGTTGCATGTTTATATTTTTGGATTTCTTTTTTTTTCTATTCCCTTGAGAGATAGAGAGGGGGGGACTTTTCTTTAATTCAATTTACTCTTGAGCTTTCAAAGAGACATCACACTTTCCTTAATTCTTTTTAATTTCCTGCTTAGTGGGAAGAGCGAATTAAATACAATCTAAATTCTCTAAAAGATAAATGTCATCCTATATTTATACTGAGGTGAAACAATGCTGCATGTCCTGATTTGATGTGAAGTGTCGTCTCCAATATCTCATCGACCTCAATAAAAAAATTTGAGACAGTTTGCCTTCCTGAATTCTTTTGTGGACATGTTTACATCGCATCGAAAATGACATTTAAGTAACACACACACACACACACACACACACACACACACACACACACACACACACACACACACACACACACACACACACACACACACACACACACACACACACACACACACACACACACACACACACACACACACACACACACACACACACACACACACACACACACACACACACACACACACACACACACACACACACACACACACAGTTCCTGATGGATAAACGCATTAATGTGTGTGAGTGTGAACATCCACCGTACTCACCAGATCTCGTACCATGAGACTTTTACCTGTTTTCAACAGTGCAAAATGCGTTGATGGGAACGTATTTTCAATCTGTAGAAGAGGTGAAAGCAAAAACGACACATTAATCACCGTCACTTTGATGTTTAAAATTACGATGTCCTTCGCCAATAGTCCTTGCATTATTCACAACGAGAAGTTAATTAAAATCAAATCGACGAAATATGCGAGTTACATGGTGAGCGCTGTTATTGCTTAAAACATGGTATCTAGGCACAGTAAAATTGTTTTGTGCTAAATGGTGATGCTAGTTATAATGACACCGGTATTAAACAATTTAATTAGTTTTTCTATCTTGAAAACGGTAAGATATTTGGAAAAACAAGTTAATTGCAAAATTCTAGAGCAGGGGTCAGCAATCTATGGCACGCGTGCCACATGTGGCACGCGGGACATTTTTTAGTGGTACTCTGCACTGTTCTATGAATTTGTCAAATTTTTTTGAGTGCATAGAAGTTGATAAATTTGTAAAGGATTCTCTCTCAATTTGACAAACATCTTTACAATTATGAACCATTACGGAATTACGAAAGAAATCTGAAAGATAACTCTAAGGATAAATTTACAGCTATTTTGTAAATTATTGTGAATATAATTGATACAGAAATTTAATTGTTTAACCCTCTAAGCGGTCTGCACTTAAAGTCTTGCCATTCTGGAGATGCTTCAAAAATGCACCGCACATATTTTTTTGCTTTCAAGTGGGGTTCTCAAAAGCGGTTGAGCCGTATTTTTAAGAATGCGGCGGCGCCGCTTTTGGGAATCTTGCTTGAAGGCAAAAAAAGCATCTCTGGAATGGCGGAATTTTACTTGTAGACCGCTTGGAGGGTTAAAGAGACAAAATTGTATGCACTCTGCTTTCCGCTTTTGATTCTACATATCTATGGGAACAATTATTTCCTCATGTGAAAAGTATTTCGAAGCCGCAAAGAAATTTGAATGTCCAGAATCGTGTAAAATTGAAAGTCAAACATTATACCCCTGATATAGGGTAGCCCCATATATATAACCCCCATATATAACATTATACCCCCAAATGAAAGTGTAGAGCGGTGCAAGCACAAAGTTCGCATTCAATTTTTTTTTATTTAATTCTAATGACGAGAAATACTTACACATTTTCTGTTGTTTATATCTTATTTTAATGAATATGTTTAAAAATACATAAAATATGTATAGTTTCATTTTTTTTATTTTTGTTGAAGAAATAGTATATTTTATACTGTTTATTTTTATGTTAAGAAATATCTTTAAATGATGGGAAACTAACATATAATAAAACTATAAGCCTACGTATATCATTGACTTAATTCTCTGCATGCATTATTGCGAGAATCAAATGGTTTAAAAAATATCCTACTGGGTGGCAGGATGAATCATATTAGTAGATTGGTTTGGCACACCACAGCTAAAAGGTTGCCGAACCCTGTTCTAGAGCGCTTTTAATTTAGTACAAAAAGGTACCTTGTGTGCAATAACGTTATGAACAGAACGTGTAAAACGCGTTTTAGCTTGGCGGCACATGGAATAAAAATACACTGAGAAAAAAAACAGGGGGGGGGGGCGTAGTCATCTTTTTTACTAAAAACCACAGTGTGATGTTGTTTATTGGTACAATGAGTAATTCTTGTGTGAAAGGACCATGATTCTAGTCCCACGAAAGCATGCTTTATCACAGCTCCTCATTTTCTAAATCTATTCATGAAATGAGCCAGCATCTGTGTCAAACGGGGATAAGTTAAGTTCGTTTGTTTTAATTTTGAGTTTAGTGAAACTTTATTTACTCTGGATATTTGCAAACGTATCCCCAAACTGCTCTTCATTTTTCATTTTAGCAAGATGAAAGGAATTCGTATGCAATCAAACACTTTTTTTCAGAGCCATACTACTTGAATTGTTTGAATTCAAGTAATTCTCTAGCTTTATATATTTGGCGCGAGAACTTGTTCTTTATTTTCAAAGCACTCTACCTCTTCCAGTGATGCATTTACAATATTTCTTTTTCTTCTTAACAACACATTAAAAATATTAAGATGTGAAGTAATGTAACCCTGCTTCTTTTTCTGATCCCTGGTTTCTTATGCTTTTTTTGTGAGTGGAAACATTTTTCTTTCTTCTAAACACATGAATCAAAGCGCTTCAGAACGCCTCAGTGAACCATATTATACAAATGGAAATCCATGTACTTATTATCCATGATCATCTAAGAATACTTTAAGCTGCCGATGATAAAAAGGATTTGACCACTATGCTGTTAGTTACCTTGATAACGAAACTCATTTCTATTTTTCCAGTTGGGTGCTAAGCGCTTCTTCGAGTATTATATAATAGAACGTGCGAATATTTCATGCTCAATTCGTTCCCCCCTTAAAATTGAAGCAGCTCCTGAATTTACTCTTGTTATATTTCTAGCATCATCAGCAGAGATGGAAATTATTTTATTTAAGTCGATTCCGGTGTGTTTCAGATATGTTTCTACAGCATGCATGCAAATCAGTAACACACACATTTATGCATAGGTATGTAAACATTGCTGAAAATCACTTTAAGGGGTAACTTGCTGAGGCAGCATTTTTACTAGTAAGTTAGAGTCTAAGAAATAATTCTAATATTTTTACTGATAAACTAAGGAATGGGTTAAGTCATTGAGACCAGAATGGCCGGTTACATTTTTCCTTTTGAAAGGGGCGGAAGCTCAATTTCCCCGTATCTAACAAATGTTTTTTCTTCGATTCTAAGTTGCACCCAATTTTCAAAAGCATTAATACTGGAAAAATAGCGTGTCTTAGATTCAAGTAAATACGGTAATTGTAGGTATATTTTTAAATTTAAATATTTTGTGTCAGAATAAACTGTATGAAAAACGAAAATGAGTTAAATTGCACGGTGTAATATAATTTTCGATCTTCCTCTTTGCTTGTTTTTTACCCCTCCTTCTTTAAGCGAATTTTTTAATCGAAGTTTCGTTCTGAAGGCCTGTGGGTAAAAACTTTTCCTCGTTTTAGGGTATGGTAGTTATCCACAATGCGTCTGTAAAAAGGTGGGTTTTCAGAAGAGTTTATGCCACCATAAATTGAGCAAATGACTCAAGTCTGGTCTAAGTGATTACTCTTTGGGGCACGTGAAGGGTGGGTGGAAATAGATCTCTCTTTTTCTCTATTACCCCATCTATAAGGAAAGAATAATTTAATGCAAGTCGAAGTTTTTATTCTTCGATCAGGGTAAGTTTTCCTCTGATAGGTGAACTTGGCAGAATTCCACAAAAACCGTTTCCCTTCTTTATTCTCTTTATTCAATCCTGCTCACTTATTTTATTCATTCATTTTTCTTTTTTTTATCCATTTTTTAGAGCTTTTTTTTTAGATAAAGTTTTTCATCTTTGGCGAAATCCATTGTGATCACGCAACGTGGCCTGTCCAATGAACCAAGAGCAATAACTACCATTACGGACTTGTCATCGTAACTAATTTATGGATTCATTAGGATAAAAAATTATGGTACTTGAATGATAGTGGGGGTTAATAGTTATGTCTGCTGTTGCTCCATTCGCATTTGCTTCACTCTGAGAAACGTGATGCAAAATTTCTTTACAATGTATCGTACCACTCACGAATAACTTAGGACTTTTCAGTGTCTGAAAATGAGAATTATAATGTTTTCTGATGATCATGGCTTTTTTATATTTATACTACTGAAAGATTGAGCATTTATTTAACACTATATTATTTTAAAATAAAATGACTGCAAATTTGGATCTTAATGTTTCTCAATAAGATTATTTAAATACAGTCGAACCTCTATATTGCGAATTTTTCTTTAGAGCGAACTTTTCCCAGGAATGAACGTTTCACGATTTTCTTCGTAAAATGACCTCTCTATACCGAAGTACATTTTCTATATAACGAACTTTTCCTTTTGAGATTCAATTTTTTTTCCTCCCTATTTTTGAAGTATTTCTGGACATTTCAAGTTATTCTCTCTCTTAGCACCATTTTATGGTGGTCATAAATCTTGAACTGGTTTTATTAGGTACCTAACTCGCCGAGAGCAATAGAATTCTGGATGTTTCATCCAACAAGTACAACCTTTAACCCCAATTGCTCAGTTCACTAGAAACATCTTCGATATCCTCTTTCACCCTCAGTGAAGTTATCCCGTGTCCCCGTGTTTTAATTATAAAATTATGTATGTTTAATATTACTTGTGTAAGCTTTAAATTATAAAATGTCCTTAAATTCATTAAATTTAGTATAAAATTATTTTCGTAATATTGAAAATACAGTGAATTCTTCGACATTCTTTTTTCTTGTTTTCCTTGCAGTTTTTCTTTCTTTTTTGATGGGTAAGATGTGTAAAAGAAACATATATTAATTTTAAAAATAGTGAGAATAGTTATTTTTTTAATATATAGTGTTTATGAATTTAAAATTTGTTTTATGTGGTTTATAAAGTATACTAAGAGATGAACCTCTATATAACGAATTTTCCATATAACGAACTTTTTTCTGGGATTTAGCGACTTCGTTATATAGAGGTTCGAATGTATTTGAAATATATTGTATTAGTAGAAGTTACTTAAGAGAGCTAAGTTGATTCAAGTAAAAGATTTTTTTAGCATTTTTTTCCTACTACACAGAATATTCTTTTTTATTTTTCGTTTAAAGAGACTTTTTTTTTACCGTTTACATAGTCTTTGTGTGTTTGTGTATCAAACCTAACCTTCAGAAGTATTGATTTGGATCTAAAAACGATAAGAAGTATAACTGAATTCATATCGTGCAGTTAAAATGAATTTTTAAAGCTAATTTAGAGTTCAATGTATTTAACCCTTTAGCGATGGGTGTGTCATATATGCTCTCATCTTAATCTTACTTACCAGGCGATGGACCATTCAATGCAACTTTTCGTGGGAACGATGAGTTCTGTAAATAAAGTACAAAACGCGATTCACCGGTTCAGCATTCGGCTTCCGGTGACATTTGCGGAGGATGCATATGAGATACATCTGTCTCTAAAATGTTTTCCGTTGATCACTACGTCGTCGCTAAAAGGTTTAATCGGAATAAAAAGAGTTTGTATCCAAACCAGTCTCAATTCTACTTATCAGGTGATGGACCATTCAATGTAACTTTTTATGGGAACGATCTGTCCTGTAAATCAAGTACGAAACATGATTCACCGGTCCATTATCCGGCTGTCGGTGACATTTGTGGTGGATGCATATGTGACACACCTGTCTCTAAAATGTTTTCCGTTGATCACTACGTCGTCACGAAAAGGTTTAATAGGAATAAAAAGAGTTTTCATCCAAACATGGATGCTTGTTAGCAATATCTATATAAAATGATACATTAGTCTGAGTTAGCCTTACTAAAGAAATAGAAATGGCTTTAAATATATGTATGGTATTAAATATTTAATATCTGTTTACCAAAAGAACATTAAATGACTTTATCATTTAGTAATATTTAGAATTAAATTTTACATAAATTAAATTTAACTCTATAGAACAGAGGTTTCATATTTAAGACTGATAATTTATTCGTTCCAATGATTTATATGATATTTTTTATAAATAATGACTACATAATCTCTACAGACTGATATTGCTGACTCTGTTGTAGCCACATTAAAGTATTAGCTTCTAGAGTATTAAATTAATTATCATTAAAATGGATACCTAAATTATGGTTCATTTGATAAATAATTTTGAATTATTTTTGTAGCAAAACTTCGTTATATAGGTTTCAAAAAGAACACATGCGTTTTTAATAAAATGTCAATATAAGCGACTGATATTTAAGCTTTCTATAGCAAAATCAATTAGAATGTATTTTTATTTTCTTCTTTTCATTTTAAAAATAATTTAAAAACAACTAAACGAAAACTTATTCAAGTTTATATTAGAAATTAATATTTTTTAAAATAGATTGTATAAATAGTTATTATATTTATTTACATCTATAACTCGGCACTTTGGAACATACAAAGTTAATAAAGAATCCATTTATTACATTTGACATCTGTATTTATTGTAAAATTCACAGATGCATTTATTATAAAATTATTTAATAACATACACTAATAGAAATTTTAAAGTTTAAGAACTATTTAATTTGAATCATATTAACAGAAGTAAACACAGACGTTTCAAGGAACAAATGAATAATTTTATTTAATTAAAGCGAAGAAAAACGATTAAAATATGGCATTCCTATGTTTTTTCAAACAATAGAACTGCTGGTGTGTGCCGAAATATTGGCCATGCGAGGGCGCTACTGTGAGCACCCTCAGTATCTGAAATGTAAATATTGTTAGTGTGTGTAACTTGATTTGTAGAATGTAAACCGCATCACTGCAAGTTCGTGTCTCATTAAACATTACTATATTTAAAATGTGTCGTCAATGAGTAATGTGGACTGTCTAACTAATTTGTACGGATACACATATATTCGCTTTGATACTTAGGAACATTTCGCTTCGTTTATATTTAGAAAAACTGGAATAACTTACTAAATATTAAATTTTCTTGGGTGGTATTCTTTTATGGTTTTCAAGACTAGTGTAAAATCACAGAAAACTAGCTGATGATCCAAAATGCGAGAATTTTGACATTTTCTCATTGTTTAATTCATTTTCGTCCAAAGAATTTTTATATTGTACGTAATGATCAATATATTCAAATTCTTCAAGTTATTTGACAAGTTGAAATTTATTACAGCTGTAAATTAATATTGGTTAATTTTTACCTATACTAATAATTTCTCGAAAATTCTTTCCAATTTCATTAGATCCTCAATTTTTTCACTGGTATTTTTTTGCTTAGTTATTTTTAACTAACAATATATTTCTAAATTTCATGCAATAAACCTTATTGTAAGCTTCTTCAAATGAATAAATAAATCAATTTAAAAGATTGATGCAAGCATTCTGCACCAGTGTGGCACACTTTTTATTAAAAAATATCACTATAAGTTGTGTATACTTTTTATATCCCAAAGAAAAAACGCATATTTTTGCATTAAAAACTGTGAAACGCATTAAATTATTAAACAAAACTAACGGTACTAATGATGATATAATATTTATTAATATTTTTTTATTTCTATTTTTATGTGAACTTTACGCCAAAAGGAAGCAAAATATTGAATTATGAGACTGCTTTTAAATTTTAAAATTTGTATGAATATTTAATTTTGATATTTATGATATAAAAATAATCGTGATAGAATCTACAACTTTTTCTTCTTACCTAGCAATAAAAATGTTATAAAATTAAATCTTATACTTCCAAATTATACATCCTGGTTAACTTTCATTTTAAACACTAAGTTTTGTGGTCACTAAAATAGTTCTATCAAACATAAACACATATTTTGAATAATGAACAAACAAATTTTAACTTCCTATCTTAACATACTTATTACGTAAAATGAACCAGTCATGCAAAGAATCTATGGAGGTGTTACAAAGTTCTTAATTAGATTATTTCTCAAGTTATTCTGAATGGATTTAATTAGTTTTTTCATCTGAAAGAGATAGCTGGAAAAGAAAGAGGATGCAAATGAGCTAAGGTATCTTTTGATATATAATCGTTTTATTCTTAACTTATAACGTGGTACATTTTCTTGTTTGATTATAAAAGTAACGAAAATGGGGATGCAATAGAAAAAATCTTAAACCTAATAACCGCATATGATGAAGAAATATAATTTACACTTATACCTAAGGAGTTCATTTAATAAAAATATTTTATAACTTTTTTGCTCTTTCATTAACAAGAAAACTTCGGAATTTCGCCAGTGGATAATAAGAAAAATAAGAAAACATTTCTTTTATTTCAAAGGAGCTAAATTTATAATAATGTACATAACAAAGCGATGAAACTTTAATTAAGATATGTTTTATTTGTATTTATTTCTACATAGAGAACGAACCACTAAGCCTTTGAAGACGCTTCGATGGTTCAAGTTCAGCTGAGAAAAAAGAAGCCCTGAGAATTAAGGAAGAAAATTTCTCTTGTTTTTAGAAATGTTTTCGAAGAAATATTGATTTATTCATCTGTTACGAGAAGAAAATAAGGAATAACAAAGTAGCCATTAAGACGATTGAAAAGCTATTGCTGAAACCATGGTCTGTGTGTTGTTTTAAATCGTATTACTAAAAAGCTCACAGAAACAGAAAGCTTTCAAATTCATGAAAACCTAGATATTTTTGTGCTTTAATGTAGTTCTTGGTAATGATTCTTGTAGGAAAGTAAAATAAATTGGACAGTTACTTCTTTTGGTAAATATTTGCTAACTTTTTAAAGATAGAATCCTCAGGAAAGCAAGTCGGATATTTTTTACATTCTACTCATACAATGTATTCTTATCAAAAATATTTTTAAAAATGAATTGACCCTGTTATAGTCAAATATCTTTCAATGTAGTTATTGGTATTAATATAATGTTTCGGAAATAAATATAAAATCTTTGTTAACTGTAGTATTTTTAGTTGTAAATAAATTCTCATAAGTTTACACTAATTTTTATTATTATCTTACATTTTTGAAACTATAATTTTTAATATTGAATAAGATAAATCTTGTTGTGGTAAAACTATTTTAAAATCAAAATTTCCAATTTATAAAAAAGTAAAAATGAATTCAATTAAACTTAATAAACCTCAACAAACTCAAAATAATTTCACTTTATAATCTGAGATTTAAATAATTTAGAAATTTATAGTCAACCGAGTAGTTCATCATAAAGGAAGTTTACTTTCTTTGATTGTAAAACATATTTTATAATTAAGAAACTCAACCTATGATTTAAACTGTTTACAACTAAAAATTATTATTAGTTTATCTGTATAAAATGAATTGTATATTAAATGATGTGTTAAAAAGACTAGAAATGATCAGTGATGTAAATAAAAAATATTTTTGTTAAGATTCAAACAAAAAAAATTGTGAGACTAGTTAGATATATATTTTATCATTTGGTAAATTGAATATCTAAATTATAATACCTCTTAGAATCAAATTACTGTATTTTTGTATACAGTTAAATTTCTTCAACAACCATGATCAGTTTCAAATATCAAAATATACCCAGATACAGAACACATTAATATTTGTTATAAAAAATACGATAATAATAAATAAAATTATAATATATAAGATTATTTCTTTGATTATGTGAATTTCTCAAAACTAATAACTTACTAAATTAATATTCACTAAAAAAAGGGGAAAAAAGATGAAAATATTTCAAAATTCAGCATTTCTTTTATTTTTTGAAAAAAAAAATTGGGCTTATTTGCAATACTTAATCAATCCTTATAATTTGCCAAGGAAATCATAATTCATCATTAAAACTGTTTTTAGAATAAAAAAAAAATAGAGCTGCGAAAGCGAAAAGCTCTTCCAAAAGATATAAAGTAATTTATAATAATGTCGTCACTATTAATTCAAAATCTCAAATCTTATCTTCCTAATCGAATAATAACTTTCAACAGAAATCTTAGATTATATTTCTGTTATAAATCTTAGTTTGAACTGAAAATGTGATGACCGCATTTTATTCCATTAAGAATATGAAGCATTTGAAGACATTTACTTTAATGAATAAAAATTACTTACTCTCTCTCTTTGGAAATTATCTCGAATTCAATTCATTCTATTCTCATTCTCTTCAATTAGATTGATCGTATTTTGAATTTCTGCTCCCCTCCAACTTATTTCCGTTTAAGTTTCAATTAGTATCTTAATTAACCGTACAATCAGTCAAAATGGCGTTTTTGTGCTCATGATCCTTTTCCAAACTCTATTTATTTAGCTCTTCTAATACTAAGTGAAAATTTCTATTTTAATTTTGTTGACTACTTCTAAATGTTGATTTATGTGTTGCTACTTGCTTCAATAATTATTGATAAACAGTGAATAATAATTAGATAAATTATTTCATTTTATGATTTATTTGCTCATGAAGATATTGTGAAGTTTATAGAAAAGGAAAATAGCTAAATTATTTCATTTTATTCTTAAAATTGGAATTTGGATAAAAATTGAATATTTAGCTGAGAACAAATTTTGATTTTTAGATGTCTAAAAGCCATTTTGCTTTAGACAAACCGATCATTAAACAACTTTATGAAAATGTTACTTTGAGTTTATAACGTTTACAAGTGAAAAGTTATCTAATTATAAGGAATTAGTTTCAAATTAAATTGTTGAATCTTTCGAATATTACTTAAGAATTTCATAAATCTTTAATTTGATCAAGTGTTATAAGTTAATCAAAAGATGAATGAAAATAATACCAGATATTATAAAAGTCTGTAAAAGGGCAATATACGTATTACTAAAAAAATTCAAAACTGTGTTTGAGAAATATATGGATCAAGTAAATTGTTATTATACTTATTTTGAAGTGTTGAATGGGGAATATTGTTTTAAAAGCGTATTGCCAGTTAAAGAAATAAAACGATGGTTTCAAAATATCGAAATGGAATGAAGGATTTTTCCATATCTTATTTTGAATATACATTGCTATGTGTTGCTAAGCTTGCCAGAAAAATGTAGCAAAATTTGACATTAAAGAGAGAGAGAGAGAGAAAGATCATTCCTTCTCATATCCATTTATGCATAAAATTAATCAAGAAAAATCGATCATGTATATTAGTATTGTGGTACATATGCTGCGCGTATTACTTATATAAGAATAATATGCACATCAATCCCACACATGCGTTGAATCTATATGAATTGCATATTTGTCGAAAAAGTTTAATTAATGTATATATAATACTTTAAATTCCCATTGCTCAAAAGTCACAAAACTCATGCAGAAACTAAAGAGCGTATTTCGTTATTTTCCATTTGCATGTCAATAAATTAATAATAATACGGTAACCTAAAAAAAATCTTAGCATTATTAGAATATCGAATATTCTCTACTTAATTTTTATAAAAATATGTATGCATATACCATTACAAAGAAAATCTTTTATAATTACAAAAGTATTTGACGTCACCATTTAAAACTTTTTTTCATCTTAGAAATATATTTCAATAGATATTAACGTAAATGTAAATGCAATTAACTTGGTGACATTCAACTTCTACGTCTTTTGTTTTAAATAATTCTTTTTTGAGGAGAGAAAAAAGCTTTCGATAACATTTTTTCGCATTTTTAACATTAAATGAGTATATCCCTTGATTCTAAATAAAATATTGGTTAGAAATGTATGTACAAAGATAAATTAAATTTGAACTTATTGTCTTTTTAAAGGCGAACAATATACATTTTTTAAAAATAAATCTGATAGTCTAATTTTTATGATTACTCATCAAAATAAGAAAAAATTGAAAATGGAAGTCGTAAACGATTATTCTGAATTTATAATTGTACCTACATAGTTAATTGCCTGTCATTGGTTTTAAAATTTATAAAGTTATTTCATTGCAGCCATTCATAAAAACTAAAACCACGTGTAAGATACATTTAATTAATATTATGTATCAAGCACCAGAATATTCAGTTCTATTTGTTAAAGATCTTACTAATTGTTCATAAATGTCAATTAATAAGTCAACAAACCGAGCAGCCAATTAATTAAGTCAAATTACAAAATTGGCGGCTTAATGTTGTAATTCTATGCAATTCTATACCTGTTATACTGAGAGCCAATTTGAATATTATACGTGCAAACTATACCCAATGGGCAACTTGATTATGGTACGGAGTTTCTCTATTATCAGTCTTAGAAACATTTGCATACAAGGGTATTAGGTCTAAACAGGTGAAGTCAATATTAACATGATGCAATAATATACATATAAATATATACCTAAGCATATATATATATATGTACATATATATATAAGTATGTATATATATATTGTTATATATATGTATATATATGTGTATATGTGTATATATGTGTGTGTGTGTGAATGTGTGTGTATACGTATACATATGTATATGCATATATGTATATGTATTTATAATACATTAATACGCATATAAATTTTCTCCTCCTATTCTGCAATTGCTTTCAGAATATGCAAGGACAGTCTTCTATACCTTATTAGGCAAACAAGAGCTGCTATGGTGGCCTATTAGACGAACGTATTTCATGGAAGTAATTGCATTATTCCATAATAGCATTTGTGAATAATCATTTCATTGATATAATGTTGTTGTCTATGAGACCTGATATTGTGCAAAGGGCGATAATGTGTAAGCGTGAGAGCGGAAAAATTCGTTTCAGAGAGAATTCTGTGTGTTAAACAACTTCCGTAACATAAACTACAAATATTTTTTGGATTTATAAATCCAGCGCAGATTCAGGGTAATGAATACCTTTTCATATAATACACACACACAGTTCATATTTTAAAATTTTATAAACTTTCGGTAAAATGGTTTTTATTTATATGCATAAACATATATATGCATATATATATTTAAGAGATCAATACATATGAATCAACTGTATCGATATTAGTTGAAACAAATAAATGCCATTTTATCTAACAAAATATAGAAAACATACTACTAGAATTTAGCTGTTTGAGAAATATACTGGGTATAAAATGTTCTAAGACCAGCAAGTTTAATAGAGGAACAACTGCTATTGAACTAAAAAATTCATTTCATGTTTTAGAACTGACTCATATACAAGAGATTATCTTTATAAACAATTTCCTCTTTTTGAAGGAAAAGTGGTGTACAGTGTTAATACTAAGATGGTGTTGAAGTAATTTATTTACTAGCCTCATAAGATGCTCGTTTATATTTCCGCACATCATTGATAAATTTTAAATTCAAATGTCTTTAAAGCTCAAATTAATACATTTTTGATGAAATCTGCAACCTATTAGTTGACTTAATAAAGTGGTTAGATGGTACTGTGTGTTAATTATGTATTAACGAGCCTTTTAGCTATTTGGAATTTCTTTGGTATTTTAATATTAAATTAATACCAAAACTTTTTGAAATAATTTTTCTATTCCCAACAGAATGTATCATTCAACAATTTTTTAATTTTATGAGTCAGTGGTTGAGTTTCAGTTTCAAATATTTATTTAACTGTTTTTTTTTTTTTTAAACTACATATTTCCTGCGTTCCAAATTAAAAGATTTTACTTTAAGGTGACTAAGTTATTAAACGTGATTTGAAAAAGAATATAAGTGATTGGTTTCTTTAATATTTAGTGTCAGTTGAATATGAATATACATAAAATTGTTTTAAGAATGTTTTTAACAAAGAAAAAAAAACATTCAAATAAAATATTTTGAAAAAAAAATGAATGATTTTTTTGCAAAAAAAGGCGCAAAATTTTTTTATTGCATATTACCAAAACATTCTCCTTTAATGAAAATTGCTTCTATAACGATAGTATTTTAGCTGTATATAGTTAGAACTTCTACACAGATCCAAACACACACAAGTATCTTTGAATATTTCATAATATTTGCAGAGTTACGATCAATTGAAATAATAACCGAAGCTATATAAAATTTCCTTTAAAGTTAATGCTCTTATTAAAATTTCGTAGCCGCGGTACCCTAGTAGGCTTGTCACGAGTTCAAGCTCAGTACCACTAAAGATCCGCCGTGTAGGAGAGCGATACACATTAAATCTGTCGAGAACTCAAACTTCCTCCAGTTGGTGTGGTGTGGTAGTTAGGAAAAGCCAGCTTAATATTCACTCACTCACTTTGTTAAATTTCTCTATTCTGGTGTGTTAAAATATAAATAAATTCACTTATTAATAATATATTTCAGAAGTTTTAGTTCAGGCTTCTTACAGAACTCTTAGCTAAATATAGGCTAAATATTATTATTATAGAAGCATTTTTCGTAAAAGGAGAGTTTTTTGAAAATATCTTTTTTTCTTCATTTTTTTACCAAAAAAATTGCATTTAAGTCAGTGTTTCTCAAACCTGGGAGGCCGCCGTAACTCTACGAGGGGGGCGTGAGCATATTGAAAATAAAAGGTTTAAAAAATAATTTTTTGGAATGAAGTAAAACAAAATACTTTCTGACATAATAAAAAGTACACATTTACACTGATATAATTTATTTTTATCATCAAAAATAACAGATTTCACTTCAAACGCTCATTAGCCATTTCTGATCCTATAACCAAATAAAAAAAGGCATTTAGTTTGCTTTACTGTAATCCCATGGTGAGAGATTTTTTTATTACGTTTCTTTTAACCTCTAAAGTACTACTTTTGATTATCATATATTTGACCATCAAACTTATTGGTATGTTTCACTCCGTCTTTTTTTCTTTTAGGAAAGTTGTAAATAATATTTTTCTGTTGCTTTTTTCCCCATGTGAATGAGTTTCATGATATATGGATAAGCATATTGAGCACTTTGAAGGATTATTTGGCCAAGATGTATTTTTATGAGTATTCTGAAACATATAATGCATAATGAAAAACGTTTTATGAAATTATTTTTTAGAACATGCTACACTTTCCCCATGAACAGCTTTGTGGTTTTGATTGCTGTGTTGTACGACTTATTATGGGTTATAAATGTAAATGAGCAGAATATGGAAAGACACAAGGAAGAAAAAGCTCAAAATGCTATTTGTAGACCATCAAACGACAGCAAAACTACAAAAACGTTAACAAAATATAACAGTTTTGCTGAAAAATAACGCTCCTGTATTGTTAGCGAAAAGTGTCTGTGATTTATGTCCTTTATTAAGAACACACACATTTGGAAAATTTTCTTTAGTTTTATTGAATTTTTTCTCAAATTATCGGAGAAAAATTGAAAAGTCCTTGAAAGTAGGTAAGTATATTTTCTCTTAATTAAATTATTCACTGGAATTGTGATTTTTATCGTGTGTAGTAAAAATAATTATAAAATAAATTATAGTTTTAAAACAAAATAAAAAAACACGCTTTTATAGTGAATCGAACTAAAAAGTGAAAAAAATAAAAATATACATTATTTAAAAGTATAGCATATACAAAATTTAATACTTATCTTGTTAAATTGTACGGCTTATAATTTTGGTCGTATTGTAGCTTTAGAGCCAAAGGGCATTATTATTGCCTTCAATACATTATTATTTTTAGGGGGGAGGCGAGCGATAAAAATTATGATTGAAAATTGGGTCGCCAGTAGTGAAAGTTTGAGAACCACTGATTTAAGTATAGCTTTTCCTTGTAATAATATTCTTAAGACAACTTTATATATATATTTTAGCTCAAGGAACACGAAATATCAAAAATAAAAAAAATTAAAATCATTTATATTCTTGTTTAAAATCACGGTACCTAATGTAGTCAATAACTTTAAATATTATTAAACATATTAATACGAGACTTACATAGAGTTAAAGTTCTTAAAAAAAGAGAAAGACGTGGTGTTTTCATAGTAATTGTGACCTGGATATGTTATTTTATACCTTTAAAAGTTGTACAAAATTTTGTTTAACAAACTTTCACAGTACTTGTAAATATTTACTTCAAAATATAGCTGATGAGAAAAAGAATTTTAATGTCTCAATTTTAATTCGATATTCCTATTACAGAAATTGGTTAGAAACTAGTATAATATTAAATGCATCAATTAAGTAAAAAAAACATCCAGACAAAATTAAATTTATCTTCAGGGGTGTTACCTTTGTCTCGAGGATTGAAAATATAAACAATTTTCAAATAGCTATAATTCTTTGAAATTAAAATTAAATAATTTAAATCTTTTACAGATTGTTTACAAAGGAATGAGGTTTCAAAAAGTACAAAATGTTTAAAGTATAATCATAATTTTAAAAATTATAAGCATATGAAAATAAGAAACATTTCTGTAAGAAGTATTGAGTAATTTTTACATTGCGCATGCTATTTTCTAAAATAGTAGTCTTTGATGTATAAAACTTTGTAGAATTATAAAATGCATCATACTCTTTAAACCTTACTGAATTTTATTTTGAAATATCTTTTTTATTTCAAAATATTTGAAAAATATTGAAATTTAAAAATTTTTTTAATTAAAAATGAATTTTTTAAAATTTTTTTAAAAAATACAATTTATTATTCTATTTATATAAGAGATAACATAAATAAGGATACGTTTAACTTTACAAATCAACTTATTGCTAGTAATTACAGCTACTATTCTAGAAAATATTCTCCACGTAAATCTTAATTAATATTTCTTACAGAAATGTTTCTTATTTTCACATATTCTTATAATCTTTAAAATTATGATTCTTTTTAAAACATTTTACACATTTTTGAAGCCTCATTCCTTTAAAAACAAGTAATATAAAAAATAGTTTTTAAGTCAATTCCTACTTAGATCAACAACGAAAAATTTTATTTTATAGCTACTTTTTATTAAATAGTTACATTTAATATAAATATGTATATACATAGGACAGAATCACAACATTAAGTGGTAATTAGTTTTTTTTAATTATCATTAAAGTATCGTATTGTCCTTTTAATTTCAGTCCAACTGAATGCTTTAACACGTGAGAAAAAAACCTTTTCAAGTTTTGACACAAGTCGCCAAAAGGGTCGCTAAGTCGCCAACGTGGCTGTATTTGTAATTCTTTAAATAATTATTTTTAATCAATTAAAATTTTTATTAATTATAATTAAATTATTGTATTGCCATCCAAAATGATCCTGTATATAAAATTTCAGCTCAATTCAGCGCTTTAAAATGTATTTTATTAACGATTGAAAATTCCATCAAGATAAATAAATAAATATACAAATATATAAATAAATAAATATATAGACAGTGCGAGCTAATAGTAGGAATTGAACAATGCGTAAAAGATTAGAATTATTTAGTTTTAATTTGAAAGAATTATATCTATTTGAAAATTGCTTATATTTTCAGCCCTCGAGACAAAGTTAACACCCCTGAGACCCCTTCATGAGGATAGTTTTGAATTCTTTATTTTCTTAATCTTTCCCTTTACATAGAAGTATTCAACTTTACATTCAAATCAAGCATTTTTGAAAAGAAATGGATTAATTAAATGCGGTTCATTAGAGATTAATTAATAAATGGAATATACACATACACACATTTTAAATCCTTTGATGAGAATGAGTAAAATTTCGTTTATACCTGAGAAAGTGTAAGAGTTTATTACAAGATAAATTTCGACTAATGCGAATAAAATTATTGCAGAAAAGAACTAAATCTAATTGAACAGCTGAATATAATAGATTTAAATAATAATGAGGTTACACGAAGTTTCGGTTAGTAACTGAGAAATACATTGTAAAATTAATAAAAAACTTGTAATGTATTTATTTTCTTGACAGTTATAAAATTAAAAATAAAAATAATTAAAACATACTGTGTTCCATTATGCCATGGAAAAAAGTTACAGGATTCCAAGACAATAGGTTTAAGTAAAAAACAGATAAATAAAGGTATGGTAAAAACAATAACACTTTATATAAAAAAAACCCGTAGAGTAGTCTCTTAAAACTCAAATTCTCGGACATAGTTTTCTTCTTGCAAGATAAAATGTTTCGGCTAGATATTAGGTTGAATGTATAAAAAAAAACCGGTAATAATTTATTTTACACTCAAACTATTTTAAGAACATTTTCGCTCCAAATTAAAAAAAAAAGTAAGGAATTTGGTTATGTTAGAATTCCTTAAATAGGTTCATTGTTGATGAAAGTTTAACCTATAGCTTTCATTCATTAGAAAAAAAATAACTTAGACTTTTATTTTTTCAATAAAAAAAAGTGCCACATTTTCAAAAGGATATTTATGTATTTTTGTTTTGATATAGTTTTTTAATCTTTCACATAAAAATTCAAATATTGTTTCGGCATTCTGAGCAAATATTTAAAGTATTTACAAGTCTAAAAAATTGAAAAATATGTACCGAAACCTAAAAGTAATATTGTTTACAGCTTATGAAGTAGTATATCAGAGTTTTACTTGTGTGTGTACACAAATTAAACTAATGATCATAATTAATAACTGATTATAAAAATTAATGATAAACTATAATTAATGAATCCCGTTGCAAATAATTTGAGAAGAATGGAATACATTACTTGAGAACTTATTTATTTGAATTTCCAATAGACTTGCTTCATTTTTATTTTTTCAAATTTTCTGACGTGAGTCTTGAATTCGTTCTCAATGGATTTTGTGGATAAGATCTAAAGTATTATAATTAATATCAAAATAAATCATATTTCTCGATGTAAATGAACACAGAACCTCGATGGAAATTATACGTTTTTACCATTTTGAAAACGTAAACCAAAGTTAATTTTTGAAGTATTAAATGAAATTTTTCATCACCTGCAATTTTTTTGGAGAAAGCACAAACATATTTTTTTTTTATTTGAATTTTAATCTGAAAAATAAATATACAGACTGAGTGTGGGATCCTGTAGTTGATGTATTTATGTTTAAGAGTTTGACCAGATGCTGTTCAAATTCGACAGCTATTAATGCTAGATCTGACCTGATTTATCTAAGGTCGTCCCGAACTCAACTTCTTTTGACTTTTAAAAGTATTGAAAGAATTGAAAAGGAGAAAAAAGTTATTTTTGCCTTGGAATTTCAGACCCTGCGAAGTAAGTATGCAGTAATCGGCTATCCACGAGGTCTATCCTATCTAATTCGGGTTTTTTCCATCCAGCCAAATTGGCATTTTGAGATTGAATAACTCCACTCTGAAAACGAATGTCACTTCTATATAGAATATATATGGTCAATGAGATAGAGAACAGTGGGATGTGGACAATATAGCCACGCTAATACTGCCTGAACTGTAGCCGTTTATTAATGATTTGTCAAGAATAATAGTCGTTCCGATATGGGAAGTTATTAGATGTTTTCTCTTTGTTGAGTTAAGATGTTGCATCAGATTAAAAATAAGTTTGTTGTCTTGTCTATATACCATATAATCATGTTTATATTAATAAAAATGGTTTATTGTGTATATCTATTGGTCATCATTTCGTGTCGGACTTAATGGTGTCTCAATCACTACTGCGCTCGAGTCCCCCCTCCCCAACGAAAGAATCTGGTTTATAAGCGTGACTTTCACCTCAGCCAACTTGAGGAGGAGGAGGTTACCATGACAAGTAAAGACACTATAGTTAAAATACTTCATAATTAATTATAAAAGAAAAAAATGAAGCTTGATTATAAATATTACAAAGTAGAACTGAAATAAAGCAGCATCTTTTTATTGTAATTGTTACAGTTCTTTTATTAAAGGGGAAATTAAGAGTGCAGTTGGTTTTGACTTACTTACTCGCCTTACTTTCTTAAAAATCTCAGTCAAATTTGACTCGGAACAAGTATGTAAATTTCATATCCAGCAGGGTGGTTGATGCTTGTCAACTCTATGGAGAACCTGCAGATGTCTAAGATAGATGTGGAGCATAACAACCTTACAAGGATAATAAGCTTTCGATTCATAAATAAAATAGGATTTTAAGATTTTTTAAAATAATATTTGTCAATTTGGTTTTGGTATACTCTATAATATATATAGAAAGATAGATACTCGATAACTAAAAAAAAGTGACTCCTTCTTAAAGGAGTTATCTGAATGGAATAAAATTGCGTATACACCCGGCGTGGGCATTAAGTCGATCGCGATTGACAGGTGGACCACCGAGACATTTTGGGGTGACCCCCTTCACTAAGACCTAAGACGCACATACTAAAGAAACATATTTATGGAACACCGACGCCAGCTAGGCTGGAGAATCGGCTTTTCACAATCCATGCGAATATGTGTAGATGACACGTGTACCATAATTGGAAGCACGCGATGATGCTTAACACATTATCTGCCCCTATATGGAAAAAAGCGATCACCAAGAGGCTAGCAATAGAAATGGGTTTCCCCCCACACGTCGACAAAAGGGGAAAATAAACGTTTATCAGCTCTTCTCGTGCTAACACGGGATTGGCTACTGAAGCATCACCCCACACCTCGCGCTTCCGTGGGATTTGATTCTTATGTTTACGTTACGTCCCGTGATAGTGCTGCGCACGGCAGCGAACGTGTGAAGAACAAATATCGGATTCAGATTCATCAGTTTGGGTTTGTTCGCTACTCGTTGCATTGAAAACGTCCATGGTCTAGCAGAAGATCATAGTTGTTTAAACATTAAACTTGAAAATTCTGTGCTAATTGTGTTTTAGTAGTAAAAATAGTAATCCGCCATGTTTTAAAAGAAGTGTATAAAGTCAAAAAAAAAAAGTGTTAAGAAAGGAAAAACATGCAATTTTAATAAAGAATAGGAAAGAGACAGTTTCTCTTTACAATTGTGAATGCAAAATGTGTGTGCTATATATGTGATGCAAGTGTGGCATTTCTGCTATGTAGATGGAAGCAAGCAAGAAATTCCGCTGAAATGTATTGATACCCATCTGATGCTTTATCTATTAAGCTTAATTTACTAATTGATCGACAAAATAGTGTTAAATGGTTTACTGAGATTTCCACTTTTACGAAACTAAAATAATTTTAAACGAATCCAACGAATTTTTTTCTTCGATTCTAAGCCACGCCCGATTTTTAGTAGTATTAACATTAAAAAAAATGCGGCTTACATTCAAATAAATTCGGTAACAAATAATAAATATTGTGGACCTTCTTTTAGCTCAGCACACCTGTGGACCACAACACCTTGAAAAAGTTAGAAGTAGCCAGTACCTTGGAAAAGTCTGCCCACCCTTGGTATACACATTATTGAATCTTAAGAGCCAAATAGTTAGTACTGTTATAGCGAAATCACTTCTGCTTATAAAGCTTGTGACAGTCAGAGCCTATTCTTTTCATCAGAAT
>BMAV01021592.1:735398-789857 GCA_019973955.1 Trichonephila inaurata madagascariensis
AAACATTCAAAACTTTGCTTCTTGCAAAAAATGTGGTGGAGATATTGAACTCACAGAAAAATGTGTTAGAGGTTTGTCTAGTGTTTTTTTCGATTGAATGCAAGAACTGTAAAGACTTATGTTCGTTTAGAAATTCAAAAATGCTGGGTACAAGAAAAAACATTCCAGAAATAAACAGACGCTTTGTGTACGCAATGAGGACAATTGGACAGGGTCACGCAGCAATGACAACTTTCTGTGGTGTTATGGACTTTCCTCCTCCAGTTGCTGAAAAATCCTATAATAATATTATAAACAAACTGCAATTGTGTAGTAAAGAAGTTGCAGAAGCTTCAATGCAAAGTGCAGCTTTGGAAGAGGTAACTTTGACAAATTCTTCTGATATAATAATTAGTGGAGATGGAACGTGGAAAACCCGTGGCTTTTCTTCTCGTGTTGGTGTGTGTGCTGTTATAGGAGACAAAACAGGAAAGTGTATTGATGCGGAAGTGATGTCTTCTTTCTGTAAGGGATGTGATTCTTGGAAACGAAGAAAAGGGTCACCTGCTTACAAAAAGTGGAAAATTCTTCACGTTAAAGAATGTTTGAAAAACCACAATGGCTCAGCTGGCATGATGGAGACTGTGGGAATGGTTCGTATGTTTCAGCGTTCAATAAGTCATCGTTCTGTGAGATATACATCTTACATTGGGGATGGCGATTCCAAAACATTCTCATCTATTACTGCATCCAATCCGTATGGAGAAGATATCACAGTTTCAAAAATTGAATGTGTTGGACATGTTCAAAAACGAATGGGAACTCGTTTACGAAAATTAAAACAAATGAAATCCAAACTCGGTGATGGGAAGTCGATTGGTGGAAAGGGAAGGTTGACCGACAGAATGATCGACTTAATCACAACATACTATGGAAATGCAATCCGACAAAATAAAACATGCCTGTCGGATATGCGAAAAGCTGTTTGGGCTGTATATTTCCATATACGTTCAAGTGACGAAGAACCATTGCACAGTTTTTGTCCTATAGGTCCTAATTCTTGGTGTAAATATCAAAATGAAGTATTAGAGGGTAGTGTGGAATCTTTTAAACACAGTAACAAATTGCCAGAGGCAGTAATGGATGCCATAAAACCTGTATTTAATGATCTATCACAACCTAAACTCCTACAAAAATGTCTAGGGGGTAAAACCCAAAATAATAATGAATCCATTAACTCATTAATATGGAAATTATGCCCAAAAACTTTAGGTTGTGGTAGAAAGATTGTTGATATTTCTACAAATGAGGCAATTGTCATTTTTAATGATGGCAATCAAGGCAGACTAAAAATTATGCAATCGCTTGGTCTGACTGTTGGTAAATTTGCGCAAAAATTTGTTACACTTGTAGATTTAAAAAGAATTCAGACTGCAGAGCGACATTTTAATCTCCGCACAAAAGAAGTGCGACAGGTTAAAAGAATGCAATTTAAAGCTACTTGTAAAAAATTAACTGAAAAAGAGGGAACATCGTATGCATGTGGCGAATTTTAACATTTTAGAATCATAGTAATACACTGCTTTCATATCACAAATTATTTAATATTTATAGTAAGTACTTGTTAATTAAGATATTAATTGTTTTATTAAGTAATATTTATAAATTTTTAACTTTATTTTGAAGAAATGAATCACTTTGTTGTATTTTGATTATTTTGTAGCTTTTGATATTGTTTCGATGCTTGTACTGCATTGGTAAAATATATGTTTTTAGTTATAATAATTTTAATAAATTGAAGTTTATTGACTATAAAAACTTCACATTAGTTTTAATTTAAAATTTAGTTGTTGTTTGAGTAACCAGAATAATATATATATATAACTGTGGTAAATTTTATGTTTGATGTCAATTTTCTCAGAACGTCATTTTTTCTCATTACGCGCATGATATTTTCAAAACCGTTCCATGGAAAATGATCAAATTTTTACTGGAGATTCTGACCATATCTGTACTTAAAATAACGAACCAGTTTGAATTTTTAATGAAAAAATTTAAAATTACAAATAAAAAATAGCGAAAATTTTTTTAAAATTTTATAGTTAAATTTTAAATTGTTATAGTTTACTAAAAATTTTAAATCAGTGTTTCATGCTTCGTCATTTTAAAGATAACACAATTTCCAACACTTAGCAAAAATTTCATCAAAAAATATTGGTAACTTTTTTTATAAAGCTGCGCGTAATGCATATCACTTGCGAAAAGAAAACCAAAATTTCTTTTTGTAATTGTCTAATTAAAAATTTATCCCAATTAAAAATGTGTTTGTTGGATATGTTTTAAGTAAAGTAATATCTATTTGTTTATTCCTCCAAAATTTACATTCCAGGAAACAATAATAAAAAAATTATAGAGCTTTAAAGAGCTCACTATTTTTAACCATTTTCGACTTTTTAAAAGGTATGTGACCCCTTAAAAGCTATCTTATTTGCATTTCATATTCGCATTTCGCTTCTTGGATTTTGGTTGGAAAAGAGTTGCCATTAATCTTGGCCGTCAAAGAACCCAGAGGTTATGTTACAGAAAAGACGCGTGAGCCAGTCAAAACCTTCTGAAATATTCTATGTGCCATATGAATTATTCTTGTCGGTGAAATATTCCTTCAAATTGCAGTTAATTCATATTTGTGTCCATTTTATTACATTACACTGAAAATCTAAAAGTGAAATTTTTAGGCTTAACTCTTTGACCGTAACTAACGCTCTGAGCGCATTCGTCTCAATCTATCCCTCAACGTTATGAACGCACTGCACACGTCCATCTGGATTTTGCACTTTTCAAACGGGTCAACCGTGTGCATCCCGAACTAAAGTAATTTCTTTTACTAATAAATGACAGTACTAGACTGAATGATAGAAATTAGAATCCAATATTTCACGGGAATTAATATTTCAACTTTAGTTGTGAAATGGCGTCAGTTTCACGCTTTTAAAAGCTTAAGTCGAGTGAGATATCAAGTGACAGCAACACAATCTCTGTATATTATATAAATATACCCATGCCCATAAATTAAGGATAATGCCAGTTCCAGAAAATAAAGGTTCAGAAGTCAAACAAACGGGACTTATCCATTAAGCTCATTTATTAAACAAAAGATAAAGAACAAAAAAAATGGTGTATGTGTAATACCATTCATAAAAACAATGATATTTGCTCCCTGAAGCAATTACAAAAAATACTGTTTACAAAAACTTAACATTACACGGTTGGTATGATAACTAATACATTATATGTTTCCCATGTGATGAAATACAGTCTGTACAGCACTAAAGCATGCTGAGTATCAAATTATCGAGCTGATCTTGGTGAAGATTACTCCTCTCTTAACTAGAAATGCTCTCCGAAGTTCCGGTACACATGTAGGACGTGGTTGAAAGCCTGAAACACGTTGGCCAAGCATGGGCCACACATGCAGTGCCGGATTTAAGCCAAGTGAGAATGCTGGCCATTTTATTGAGGTAATAATTCTAAAGTCAATTTCCATGTGATTCTGAATTATCCTTAATTTATGAACATGAATGCATATATAAGCATTCTTAAAAAAAGGGGGTTATTTTTTAATGCTGATAATTTTGAATAACTATTTATCTATTATATGTTGTTATTTATATTTTATGATGTGTTATTTTGATTAGGTTAAATATCAACAACTGTTTTAAACTCACGCTTGGGGGGGGGCCCCCGGCGTCTTCCAATACACGTTTATTTACTTATTTTTTTTTTAAAGCGCACCATGGTAAAAAAAACAACAACCGAACGTTGGAGGAAGATCAGAACGGCGAAAACTCAAGGGCGTAAGAGTTAATCAACTTCCATACGCATACTTTACAAAAGGTTATGCAAATGATTAACTTTTAGCGACTTATGACCAATGATCGCCGTATGGGAGCTTACAAACCCTGATGCGTCCTTCCCAATGACTCGACACCGCTGACTGCAAAGACCACCGATAAGCGGCTCAAGAGGTCATGGAGGTGACTTGCGCCAACTGCCTCCCCCCATCGCACATCAGCAGGCGCATTAGCAATGGTGTAGGAGGCATTTTACCTAACATCTCAAAATCTAGAGTACAATTATTTTAAGTGAAGAGTCTCGCTTCGAATTGAGCCTCGATGACCAGCGAAGATGTGTTAGGAGACGTTAAGGAGATCTAACTATCGTCCGCTACACAGCTCGGCAACTAAAAGTCATGATTTGGCGTGTGATTGCATTTGATAACTAGATTTTTTTTGTCATCCATAACACTTACATCAGTGGTGCGTTTACAAGATTTTAGGCCTCTTAATATTGCCCTTCAAACCACGGACTTCTGGGCTTACGTTTCAACAGTTCAATAGGGCTGCGGTAGCCCCAGTGGTCAAGGTATCGGATCATGGTAAGCATGACATGAGTTCGAGCCCCGAACCACTAAAGACCCGTCGTGTAGGACAGCAATGCACGTTAAATCTGTCAAGAGCTGAAACGTCCTCCCGTTGGTGTGGTAGTTAGGAGAGGGGGGTGCCAGCTCTGGTGTCGTTCACGTCACTTGACCATGGTTCAAAATTACGTGGTCCATCGCCAAAAGCCTTCGTGTAGTTGAACAGTGCGACGTTAATATTCACTCACTCGGACTCCTCCAACACTTCCCTGGCTGGTGCGATCGCCCGTCTTCTCTCCAACACACGTCTCCGTTTTTCACTGGATCACGCTTATGTAACGCATCAGTTGAGATGCAATTATATAGATAAGGAAATTACAAACAATATGAGCTACTATCAAAATAATCGTGATTTTATAAAATATTGCTAAGACCACTCTTCATTATACCAACATAGTTTATAGCTAGGAGTATTTTTGAAATCTGCTTACTTTGAATGATAAAGTATGCTCATATCTCATTTAAATTTGTTAGATATATGTAGAGAAGAGTTTTCATTTATATGAATATATTTAATCCATGCATTAGTATTTGAATTGCGAAAACTTTTTTCTTATTCTTATGAGTATTATCGTGGGAGAATGAAAGCTATTTGGTAAAATCATTTACTTTTATTATTCAAAATATGTTTAATACGCAGCGCATAATACATTTGCTCAGTAAACTACATATATTAAATTTAAAAAAAAGGAAGAACAAAAATTACCTGTGAAATATTATGATCAAAGATTTAGTTTGTATTTTTTTGTTTTTGTTTTTTTATTATTTTGCTAACAGTTCGTTTTATTTGCATTGGTAATTACGTAGTAAAACAAAAGGAACGAGATAAATTAAGAAATTCTTATACATAGCTTGATAAATTGCTAAAAAAATGAAATTACAAGCACTCGAGAGGCATTATTTTCTACACATTGAGCCACTTTCATGTTTTGCTTTCGAAAGATTTACGTTTTAGCTTAATTAGATTAAATATTAGGTCGTAAATAGGTCATGAGTTCTATCGCATATTGTAACATATTGAAATTGCAATATATTAAGTAAAATACAAATTTAGAGCATAATGAATAGTTTTTCTATTAATAAAAAAAAGAAATCTAAATAATTGTTACCCCTTGAATTAGAAAAAGAAATTGAATTAGACTTAACAGAAAAAGAAAATTTTTTCTAATCTTGTATCTTTTGTTAGGATTTCAAACAATGCATTTAAAATTAAGATATTAGTGAAAAAAACATATAACAATCCCACTTTTTTTTTTTTTAAAAAAGACATTGCTTTTTTTTTCTAGAATTTATTTTTAAATTAGCAATTCCAATTAATGAAGAAGAATTATTTCTTTTTTTCCCCAAAAATGCATAATTAATTTTTTTGTACAATTTTTTCTTAACGAAAAAATAAGTTTATGAGAATCATTTGTTTTTACTTTTCGTCGGATTATCCTATGCATCAATTTTATTAAAGTAAAATAATAAAATTTATATGAGTAAAATTAAAGAGCCCATTGTCATTCTCAATTTAATTTTTTTTTCTTTTTACTTTTCTAAACATTTTCTTTAATATTCGTTAAAGTACTTCAATGATACTATTTTCCTCCCTGTGCTCAATTTAAAATAAAATTAATCTCAGTTATTGTAAGTGATTGGATGTCAAAGGCATGCGCAAGTAATAACTTTCGATAATTACAAAGAACTAAAAGAAGCTTAAGCAAGATTAATTAATTCGTTATTTGTTAACTGTGGATGAAAATTTCGAATTTCGTTTCGAAACAATAAAACCAAATAATTAATTGGAATAGTTCAACAATGCACACAAAGTTATTGATTTTTAAATGTAGGTGTTACGCTAATATATTGAGTTGCATGTATTGATAATCATTATTTAGCAATCCAAAGGCGTTACTTAATATTTTTTGCACCTGAATAAAGAATTGACCCCAACGAATAAAGTGGCTTTTTATAGATAAATCATTTAACAATTAAATTTTGTATTTGTTGATTTAGTCTTGCCGATTTATGAAATGTTGAGCATATTAAAAATATGTGAGAATCTAATTTAAATAAGGATTTACTTCACATGTGAAAGGATGATCTGACAAACGATGGGGTGTAGAATTAACATAACTCAGAACTAGAACTTAAATGGAGAAAATTTTATTTATAAGAAAAATCTTCACCAAATACTATTTTTAGAAAATTGCTCTTTTCATCTTTTAATTCTCCTTCTATTACTAAATTTTTTTTCTTATTTTACCCTTGAATTTATATCTGACTAAAAAAACATGTACGGTAAAATCCGGTGTATTACGCGCACTTTTAACATCAAAAATAAGATTGAAATTTGCTCATCCACGTTATACGCCGGGTACAAAAATGATATCGTTAAAAATGAAAAAGAAAGAAGCATAAAAAAAATTAAGGCTTCTACATATATCGAAATGCTGTTATTTTAAAAAAAATCTCATATTTCTTCTTATGAACTAAATAATTGTACTTGTAGAAGTACACTTTTTTTTAAATAATGGGATAATACCTTAAATAAATGAATTCAAAACATAAGATCATTGCAAATCATTTCAGATTTTCTTCGTAAAAAAAGGGGATGCACGTTATAAGACGAATGTACCTAAAAATTAAAAAATTGCAGCCTGAAAATACCGGTGTGCGTTTTAAGCTTTATATAAAATATAATTATCGCATAGCCGGACGTGAATAACGCTCACTTTTAGCACCAAAAGTAAGATAGAAATTTTCGTGTGAACATCATTGCCTGATATAAAAATGTAACTCCTTAAAAATAAACAGAAGGTGAACATTAAAAATTGAGATTACTATATGTAAGCAAATACTGTATACTTAAAATAAATGACAAATCTTAAGAACTTGCACTATTGGATAACACACGAAAAGCGTTCGTCATATTCGTCTTCAGTTATATCTTCAGGCACAGCATTGAATTCGGTTTCATCTTCATTCTATCACTGTTACCCTGATTCATACAAAAATAATCATCTTCCTTCCATTTAGATTGCTAGATGTACTAGACTTTTGAATTATGCCAGGTTTAATTTAATTCCATGTTTTTGTTATCCACTTACACACTGTTTCTTGATTGCCATGTCGCATTTGTTCTTTCGTGAATGCTTTTACTCACTCTAACAACCAGAGACGTTCTAGCGCATCTTTAGGGTTTTACACATCTAGAAGTATATCATTGCTCAAAAGCCGGGTATAATACTTAAAATAAATGTCTCCAAAATATAAAAGCATTGCATATGTACATTTCAGGTTTGTTTGTAAAAAAAAAAAAAAGCTACACGTTATTCTGCAAATATACCTAAAAATTAAAAAATGCTGTTTAAAAGTATAGGTGAACGTCTATATATAAAACGGGTGTGCGCAATACACCGAAATATACGGTATCTACAAGTTTCAATGTAGATTTTGTCTTCAATATCTACCCAAATTTTAAACAGTAGTATATGTTCATTTTCATAATCTTTAAAATAAACGCAGTTTATCCCTTTAATAAATTACACCTGTTCAGCCGTTAGAGAAAGGAAAGGATTTACAAAGTTTTAGAACAATTTTTCAGACATTTCATGCATGTTATGACTTTATTATCATTTATTCTGGTAGTATTCTACACTTGGGTTACGTAAAATAGACGTATAAATAGTTGTAATGCAGAACAGGAAGACTTTTATTAATAAATTTATTTTACGTCTTACTTTCAAAATAATTTTTTCATATTGCAGAGAATAATTAAAATATATAATTAAAAAAAATATTTACCATATTTATTCGAATCTAAGCCGTACTATTTTTCTAATGTTAAGGCTACTGAAAATCGAAAGCGGCTTAGAATCGAAGGCGGAAAAATTTTTTTGAATGGGAGAAATTAAACATGACTCTTCGGTTGAAGGGGGGGGGGGGCAAATGAACATGAAGGTTAGAGGAATTACAGATTCTCGTATTTAAAAGTTTTGAACACTAATAAAATAAATTAATTATTCACTTCTTAGTAGTCCTTATTTAAATTTTTAAAAATTTTTTTAAACATATGATATTGATAAACCATATTTTATACTATTTTTTATTTTTTCATAAAAACGTGCTGAGAATTTGGGGTGCGGCTTGGAAAATCAATGACGGCTTAGATTTGAAAAAAATACAAGATATATGGTTCATATTTATTAATTGCATAAAATATACGCATTGTAAGTTTGATTAAACAGCATATTTAACACAAATAATCAAAGCTATTAAACGAAATAAAATCAAAGGTTTCTTGCAAAATATTAACAAGTACCCTTACCAGGTTTCGAATTACATGCTTTGAGAGGCCGCCCCCAATAGATTTTTAAGTTTGTTCATTACTTTTAACCCCCCCCCCCTTCAGTCCTAATTCAATAGATATCAAATAATAATTGGTTTTTAGTCATAATTTTTACGATACATTAATATAAATTTGCACTCACCCCTAACCTATTGATTGATTTATAGAAACATTTGAAGAGATTTTAAACATGATCAATATTAAATAAGCCATATGTATTTTAAATACATTTGATTTTAATGTATATTTCAATATAAGAGTATTATTAATGTTATTTTTTTGGAACTGTAAAATATACATTCTCTAGATATGTAAACATATAAAAGCGGAAATTTTATTTTAATACATGATCAATATCTGTAAAATAACTGTAGTGCTTAAGGAACTTTTAAAGAAAATACCCTATACGAACAAGAAGAAATCTATAAATTTTGGAAATAGAAAAGTATCACGTGTACTACATAACATAATGCATTAGCGACTGCTTTTTCAGATTTTTTACCGTAGTAATGCACATTTACAAAAGTATCAATATAATCAATAACTAGAAAATAAAGCCCCGTATAATAAATAAAAAAAGTGTTAAAATCTTATACTTTTTATGTAATGGTGTTTTTCTTTTGATTCTCTTGGAGTTATATTCTGCTATGTAATAAATCATAAATGTAGACTTTTGGGAAAGAAATTTTGTGCATGCTTTTCTTGAACTTCCATATTTCTGAAAAAAATAAAACCTTGAAATGCTTGTATGGATTTTTGATGGAAGAAACATGTTTGCTTCCAGAAATATAAGATAAAATATCATATAACAAATATTTGCATTCGTTGCTTTTTAATAGTGGTAACCATTGCGATGGATAAACAATATTTGTATATTATCTTGAACTTCTATATTCAAAATATCTTTTCCAATCGTTTTGCTTGCGGAGTAGTGAAGCTTCAGTAGCTTAAAAACGAAATTAGTTTTCAATAATAAATAGTAGAATTATTTACTAGGGAAATGCAGAATATAATCCTAAATATTTCTCAGCTGTATGCACAATAATGCATAATCCAATAATTTATGGAAGACTCACGTTAACTTTCAAAATGACAATTCTTAATACTTTTAAAGCTTTTATATGTATTTACAGAATGCACAAAATTATTGATTTTTCTAAATTCTCTTTCAAAGTGATAAAGTATGGCAGAGAAATATATATACGGCTGCTTAATATTTAATTTGTCTAATGGGTATTAGAGCTTATATATGGATTTTACTTGGGCTGAGAAATAAAATATTTTGCTAGGATTATTATTTTAATTTTTCTTGTTATGAATTCATTCTTTAAATTTATATATTATGTTTACATTTCATTTTGCTAAAATAATTCCATTTCATGCATTTAAAAACAGATTATATCAAGTAATTCATCCTTGTTTTAACCAAAATTCAAAATTTAAAAATCGTTTCTCAGCGTAATGTTTTATTTATCGAGCATAAAAATTTAGATTTTAGTGTACACCAAACAATTCATTGCTAATATTTCATTGTGTTCTTGTTGTAGTCCTCACTATCGCTTATGATTAAAATCCTCTTCAGATGAGTAACTAGGAATATTTTCAACAGAAAATTATTTGCTTTGAGCATTTGCAATGAAACGATCAATTATTTGGATTATAAAGGGTATCCCAAAATTCACGCAAGATTTGAATTTAGCGCAAGTTTTGTAGTAAATTGTTGCTAATGAAATAAAAAAAAGACCACGTGACCGCTGAGAGTTTAGGGTTATTAAAAATGGAGCATTATATGAAAGAACAATACGTTTTCCTTGTTGAGCAATGTTTCAAAATTTCCTGGTCGTGTAATTTCCCGTTTTGGTGATCAGAATTGGTCGCTTAGATTGTGCACTTTAACGACGTTAGGCTTTTTCCTTGGAGATTTTTGAAGTAAAAGGTTCATTTCGACAAGTCCAAGAGAGTTCAAGCCTTAAACCAGAAAATTTAGCCTCATATCAAAAAAATTCAGCCATATTTGTTAAAAATGGTAATGAAAAACTTCAACTAAAGCATGCGTTATGTGTCAGCAAAACCTCAGCTGTATACGATATGCTATTCCATACGTAACCCGGTACTGTATAATTTAAGAATCAGTGAAAATTTACAATTTTCAATTATAAACATGGGTTTTTTGTGAAAATTGCTTCTTGCGTGAATTTTGGGACACCCTATACTTTTGTTTTGAAACTCTGCGTGACTTACATATTTATATTTTAGCCTTTATTTAAAATTTTATGATTTTTTCAAAATAGCATTTTTTTTTATTGCTGAAAATTAATACATGTTCTATTCCGATTTCGAAAATGCAAAATATTTTTGTCCGTATACAGGTTTTTTTTACTTGCCTTTCTGGTAGCAGAGGATGGGATATCTCTCACTGATCTGTTTTCTCTTCAATGCACCCAAGCTTTATATTTCTGTGAAAAATATTCTCTGTTACTATATTCATCACATTTAGTGCTTTGAAAAATATTTCACATAAATATCGGTATAACCAATAAAAACACGCAAAGAAAAAAAAAATGTATTAGAAAATGGTTTTACGACCTTACTGTGAAAATAGCTTTATGATCTTCCTTGGTCATCAGACCATAAAAAACCTTTAAAAATAATTTACTGTATATTAATCGATTGCTTACTTTGTCAAAAAAAAAAAAATATTGGTTTATTGGTTTCGAATGCAAAAAAACAAAAAAAACAAAAACAAAAAAACAAATTGAATAGTTTTAGTATAAACTCCAACAAATTTCACATGGCTGTGATAGCATAATAGTCAAGATTATGGACTCTTGGCTGGCGTGTCATGAGTTCGAGCGTTGTACTGATGAAGATCCTCCATACAGAGGGGGTGGATGCACGTTAAATCTGTCAAGGTTCAAACGTCTTCCTATTGGCGTAATGTGGAAGTTAGAAGAAGAAGCGCCAGCTCAGGTGCCATTCTCGTCAATTGACAATTTTTTAAAATACGAGATCCGTTGCTAATAGCCCTCGAACAGCTTTATAGTGCGACCTAAATATCTCTCTCACTCACTCACTAAAAAATTTTAGTTTACATGTGGAAAATTATCGTAAATTAAGAAAAGAATAAAAAGATTAATTTAAGAAAAAATGAATTAATGAGAATGAACATGAAATAATTTAAGAAAGAATAGTTACAGAAAATACAAAATGAATTAATTTTAAAAAGTTAAATTACAGAAATTACAAAATATCAAATGGGAAAATACAAATGAACGATGCAATTTTTCTCTCCGTCGCATGGGCTGTGACGCCGACCGTATGAGCACAAAAAAGACGAACGTATAGCATGCGACGCCTAACAATAACGGATTAAACGTAAGCTCCTTCGTTATACTCTTTTGCAGGAATGATCATAAAAATCATTTTCTCCTTAGATTAATACGCCATCCTTTCATTGTAATTCTTGTTCTGCATGAATAATAATTAAATTTTTTTATTCGAAAATATTTTAACATACGATTTCTTTAATTTTTTAATGAATTCGCAATCATTTTAACAACAAAATGTTACTTCACTGAAAATGTAATTCACTTATTCACACAAACTCTTCTTTTTAATCTTGTAAATAACATGACAATATAATTTTCTCTAATAACTAAATGAATAAGATTGATTGAAGTGTTGAAAATTTCTAATTCTATTAAGACCATAATTATTGCAATTCTTTAACAGAACCGTTTTACATCATTAATATCTATTGAGCTAGACACATTTTCAAAATTCTAACTATGTCTTCTAAATAATTAATGATATCCTTATCATTTCCATTAATAGCTTTATAACTGAGGTTTTTATTAATATTATGTAAAAAGATTGCGATAATTTTCTAGAAGCACTATCACACATTTTAAAACGAATAATTACATTACGAAATTTAATTTAATTCTGAAGAAGATTTGAAACTAAGCAATTTTTAATAGATACATACCTAACTTTTTCATACAAAGACAAAATATGATAACTATTTTCTCCATCACAAAACTCAGATTTATGAAAAATATTGTTCTGAAAAGGCTTATTGAGAGTATATTGCTATAATAGTAGCTAAATAATGGCATAATTAACTTTTCTATATGAACGATAATGAAATATTTCTGTAAATCTTTAAAAATCCTCTTTTAATATCTTAATAAATAAAATCATAATTAGTGTGTGTTTTAAATTTATTTCATAATAGCTTTAAAATATTGTATTTTTATTTTTCAAAAACCGATATATGTGTGTGTTTGTGCTTGTGTGTGGTTGAGAGTGTGTGTATGATTTATTAATACAAATTACTTTGTATGTTTCTCTAAACAGCTGATTTGTGAACATTTTCTTTAGCTTTTGACTCAACAGATTTGTAGCTTCTTTTTTGGAAGTACTGTATAAAAAAATACGTAAAACACACATTTTTTCTTAATCTGAGAGCGACATCTCATAGAAATTCTATTACATTAAAATACTACTGTTATAAGGAAATAAAATTGAAACATTATAAAATAAGCTATTAATTTTATGTATGTTTTCTATCTCTCAAAAAGAAGAAATTTTTTCATCGACAACACGAAATTATTCAAAATATTGTCACAATACACAGGATAAATATTTGGTCAAACGTCAATAGTATTAATAACTTTTAATAAATTTAAATATTTGTTGTTTGAAATTGAGAAAGAAGAAATACACAAAAAAATAATAGTTCCTAGTACAGATTCTTGGAAACATAAGGAACTTTTTTCGTTGTTAATTAGTTTTAATACTGAGCTTTTAGAACGTAACAAAAAATTAAATTTATTTTTCCACAAATATATTCCGCTTCTTAACTGGGATCAAGAACAGGATAAGATAAAATCAATATTTAACTTGGGTGAAATTAAGTAAATTTTAGTTTCACTAATATCCATTTAAGTGAAACGAATTCTAAATGATAAAAACACATACACGTGAATGCAAATATTTTAAGCATACACATTGTTTCTTGAAAAAGTGACGCAAGAGATAAAAGAGATTTCTTTTAAAAGAAATAACTTCCTACACATACTTGCATCCTACACACACACATTTTTTTCTATTTTCTCATTTATATTAAACTGAAACAGGATGCTTAGAAGACTTTTTTAGCAAATTAAATTATTCATTAAAGAACTTGAAAGATTTCTTTACTCAAATATATGAATTTCTAAAGAATATCTTAAACAAAATTAAGAAAGATTAATTCGCAAGTAAGTTGAACTAAAGTTCAACAGACTAACAGAAGCATATAATTAACAGCTTTTAATAGAATAAATCATTCAGATAATAAAAGAGACATGTTTTTACTTAGAATAAAGAAAGTAAAATCCTTCTCTGATCAAGAAAACCTGGAAGGAAAATAAAAAAGAAATGGTAATTTTTAGCACTTTTATTTGACGATTATCTATTTCCGAATCAAAACTGATTATAATAATTTTACTTAATTAAAGAGAAATAAAACTAATGTTTTCAAAAAGATTTTCTGAGCTAACATTCGAATATTTACATGAGGGAACTATTAATTTCTATATAAAACTATTTCATTAGTTGTTTTTTAACATGTGAAAGAAAACTTTCATTGCTGAAACAGAAAAGAGATAAATTGCGCTCAAAAAGTTTGAAAATGTTGACTAGCTTAATTTAATATGTTAATTCCGCGGCAAAAGTGAAGTTTCCTTGATTAGAAGCAGCACACTGAGTCACAAGAAAGTAGGAACAAAAAGAAATTTAAGAAATCTAATTAGAAAATTAACATTCCAGTGCAATAAAAAGTAAAGCTCTGTTTGTGGAACTAAAGCCCATATTTTGGATCTTCGTCTAGAAATAATTCACAAATAAGGAAAAATTAATCATGTATTTTACTTATAAATGTATATTATTTACCTGTATTATTTTTAATTTAATGAAACTGATAATTCATATTTCTCAAGTTAATGAATAAACTGTAGTTCTGGTCAGTTGGAGCCCCTCAATTGCAAGAGAAAAAAAATAATTACAATCAAATGAAATTTTTATCAAAACGTTTTGTACATCCTTTTAAATGGTATTTAAAAAAATTCTGAAAAAGGGAAAATAAATAATTTGCTGTACAGTCGGAGCCCGATTTAACGAACCCTTATTAAACGAATTTCTTGATTTAATGATTTTTTCCTACTATTAAAATAAAGGCAAAACCCCTATTTAACGAATAATAATCCCGGAAACAATGAGTTACTTCAATAGCTGAAAAAAATGTTTTTTCATTAATTTGAACTTGAAAAAAAATTGAATTTCTTTTCAAATGACATATCATGTTTTTTCCTCAACAGAAAAAAGATTTTTGCTGCAAATTTTGACGGAAAAGGCTTCAGCCCATTATTAGACTTTAAAGGTGCAAATGAGTCATAAGTGTAACCTGTCGCGTAAGTTTAGAATAGGACAGAAAATTTCTTTCATATACCAATCTACAACGCAGGGGATAGTTTAATTGTTTTTACTGTTTGATATCTTTCTTGAGATAAGTGTAAGGTTTACTATACAAATGTTTGCAGAAAATTTTGTTTCGGAAGATTTGTGAGCTATGACAGATTGTCAGGAAAATGTTGATTTATCGGAGTTAATGAATAACGATTCTGATGCAGAAATTGATAATGAAACTCCTATCAAAACTGTTACATTTTCTGATGCCTTACATTGTTTGGAAACTGAAAACATACCTTATGCAGCGGGATGTAAATGAAGCGATATTTTCTTCTTTTCATAAAGTCGGAAAATAACTTTTTCGAGTCAGGAAGGAAAAGGATTGTCAAGAATCTATTAGTCAGTATTTTAAAATTTCCCATTATAACTGTGTGGTGCGTAATAATTCGCAAACAGTATTTTTAACTGCTGAATGAAAAGTGTGAAATTTCTAGCAATGGACACTTTTTGAGTAGTTCCTTAATATAGAATTCCCCAAAGGTAAAAGTGCAGAAAATTCGCATTGTTTTTTGGATCCCGAATTACAGAATAAAATGTTTTGTCTCGATGAATTCCTTAAATCAAGGTTCGACTGTATTAAGTTTTGGGGAAAATTCGATAGGTTTCTTGCGTGTGTTTAAAATACTTATGAATTCATTGAATAAAAATCTTACAACTGTAAATAACAGATATATTTAAATATGAATTTAAATTAGCATTAGCAAAGAGAAATTACTGCGTTTACACCATTGGTTAGTAAATTATGAGCCTTAAAATAGAGCAATTATTGACAATGTCTACTTCATTACATAGTTGTGTATCAGAATTTTTGTACCTTGATTCTCAATATACTATTCATTTATCTTTTTTATAAATATAAACTGATATAATCAAATAAACGAAATGAGTTTTTTTGCAGCGTTAAATTAAGGGTTTTTCATTTTCAATGCTTATATTTACAATAGCACAAATGTGGATTCTATTAATCATATTATTTCTATAATTTCTACAGAGGGTTTTTTAACTGAATTTTTATTTATTGTGAACTGATATAAAAATATATATAGTTATTTTTAGATGAGATCAGTATATATATAGCCTTTGTTTCATATGAAATTAATTCAAACGGTATATGTATGTAAACATAAACAATAAACAATATGAATGTTATCTTTTTGCTTCGTCTGCATAATAAACGGATCAAATTCATGAATATCAACGTGTAAAAGGGGTAAAAATATCTTAAAAAAAATTTTCGGAAAAAGATATACACTTATAAAAGGTCTACAGGAGCATAGGACACTATTTGATGTTTTGAGTTGTATCGTTGGTGTTCATTATCTTGGACCCTCAAAGTTCGTAATTGAGGGGGGGGGGGGGGAGTCCGCGGCGGGTCTCCAGTGGTACGGGGCTCGAACTCATGGCATACCAGTCACGAATCTGTTGCCTTGACCATTAGGGTACCGCTCGATTAGGTTGGAAGAATAGACACTAAGCTTATTGGCTCTCGTAGATGAGAGAATGGTATTTTTTTTTTTGTTGACACTCCCGACAGCGAGTATTGTAACATACCGAGTATTGTACCGAGTATCCCATGGTACTAAAATCTTTAATGGATTTTACATTGCTTTTGTGAAATCTGAAGTATCCTGCTGTAGGTGTGCCATGAAAATGTCTTCGTTTGCTTGGAATGACCGACAACTATGCTTTTCAGTTTGAATCGAATTTTTTTAACGCCGAGTGAATGAATATTAACGTCGCAATATTCAGCTGCACGAGGGCTTTTGGTGATGGACCTCGTAATTTGGAATCATGGTCAAGGCTTTTTACACCGAATACCTTCAATTAATCCAAACTCTTTAATAACTATAGCTGGGGTTGTATGTATTTTTTTCACTAAGTCTGCATATATTTCTTCGGTTACCCAACAATAATCCTACCCTTGTTGGCTGCTGTAAATTTCTCCGACGAAAAAAATTCCTTTTTAACTGGATTTCTGCTGAATGTTTCAATACCTTTATATCTCACTCCTGTTTTATATTTTATGGAAATTCCTGCTCTTGAAGTCCAAGTGTCCTTTTTGTAGATCTTCCAAAAAGATCTTTGAAACTTACGAGCCATTGGAATGAATGTGATACGTCACAGTAGTAAAATGTTTTCCAAATAAAAAAGGCTACAATTGATAAATAGTCCATACTGTGTCAAAAAAATTCTATTCCAATACTGGAGCAATTCTTTTTGGCTTTCAGCAGAATGCTAGAAGAGTATGTTTTTACTTTACCAGCTTCATTCTCCACATTTACAACTTCACCAGATTCATTCTTTATTTCTACGATATTGATTGCTTCAATACCGTACCCACTGTCATCTGTATGAGTTTATGTAGGAGCAGCTTCATCGTACATATTCTTAAAACAGGATCAGAAGTAAAGGCTCTTTTCAGATTGTTTAAAGCACTGCTACCTCTTTAAGACCTCATTAAAATTTTGCATTGTACTTTAACTGCAATTCTTCAACCCTACAACAAAATAACTTGACAAATCTGTAGAAGTGAGAGCTGAGACCAAGAAAGCTTCAAAAGTGTAATGGAATTTCTTAGGAATCAGGGAATTGCTTACAGCTTTTACTCTTTCTCACAGGACATTGTCAAACATCTTCTCTAGATACACACAAAGCATATCCTAATATGTTTTGCACACCAAATAGTCCCTTATTTGGATTAAGGTTTTGGACTTTCGCAGTCTTAATGCAGTCCTTAAACGAATAACATAGTTTTTAAACTTTGATTAACAGCCCTATTATGTCTCATCTTGATAACAGAAACACATAGTTCATGTTAAAAGGTACAGAAAATTATTTATCATTCGCTCGAAGGCTCCGGATGCATTGCAAAATCCAAAAGGTATGACTTGAAACCTATATAAACTTTCTGGAAAAATGAATGCGGTATTTTCAATTTCCGCTTCGTCTATTTCTATCTGCCAGTGACTAGAACAGAAGTCCACATAAGAAAGAACTCGGAACCTTTCAAATGCCCAAAGCATTGTCAGTTCGAGATAGGGGGATAAACATCTTTCTGGTCTTATTCAATTGAAAATAATCTGTGCAAAAAGTCAATTCCCATTCTTTTTTCGTACTAGATTGGTAGGAGATAGTAATGAAATTTCAGGTACAGGGATAATACCTTTCTCAAGTGTGTGTTTTTTTAAAATTGTCACGTATTACATGTCTTTCGGTGTGTTATATCAAATAGGTTTTTTGACTAATGGGTGCATAACCACAAACATTAATCTGGTGCTTGATTTTAGCCCGATTGATTTAATTAGGTGATATTTTTGTTCACCGCTTAAATCTGGTGCCACTATTAACGGATAGTCGATTAGCGATTTTGATGTCTCTTTTTGTATGCCACAAGTATGTGACGCATCAATTATCGCACGTTAATGACTTGTTGTCTAGACACTCTGCTCTATCTATGCACATTAAAGTAGGATGTTTTTTTTCCTTTTTTGATAGCTATACCTTGGAAAAATTGTTTTTCGCTTAGCTAAGCAAAAAGGTAAAAGAAGTCCAATTAAAAAATAACATTTACTCCCTCATCGCACTTAAAAAAATGAAAAATGGAAAAATTTTGCTTTGTTTATCTTTCTCTCTCTTTCTATCTCCTTAAATAAATATTGAACTTGCCAAATGCTGTAATACTATTTATCTGGCATTTGCTTCCCTGCTCTTGCGAGCTTGAATATAAAATAAAACTTGTGAATTCAAAATATTTATTGTTCATGTAAAAAAAGAACAAAAACACAGTTTAAAAAATTAACAATTTTTCCAAAGTTTATTCAAGTTTATCTTTTATCCTTTAACAAGCAAACCTTAATAAATAGGAAAAAAATATTTTTCGTTTCATTATTTTATTTAGAAGAGTACTTTTTGAAATAAGATTTCTGAGAAAATTTAGACATATAATCGAGAGACTGAAAGAGCCGGAGTATTTCTAGCAGCTCACGTGTTTGACACATTTCCTTTCTTTTACGTAATTAGCGTTGACATATATCATGCTTAGGTTGCTATGACAGTAGAGACATCCCTCTCAGGTTCACCAAATTATTTTGACTTTCAGTCAATCGCCAAAAGATAATAACGTAAGAATCAATTTCTAGGTATTTTTTCTTGTTTTAACATACTTTATGAATGCTGAATACTAACGTCAGACAAGTGAATAAAAATGGCTAAATATAATAAAATCATTACTAGAAAGGATTTCTAGTGCTCAATATTTCGAAACCTGCATGATTTTTCTTTCTTTCTTTCTTTTGTTACCAAATAAGCTCTCAACTTACAGTGATGCTTTAAAGTTCTTTTTCTAGCGTGATATGAGACGTCAATAAGCCTCAAGAAGAAGTATGTGAGTTTTTGAATATCTAAAACGCAGTGGCTTAAAAATTAAATATTTACTAGAAAACAAGCTCTTGTATTCCTGCTGCTATTGTGTCCATGATAGTAAAGCTAATTATTAAGTATTGTAACAATCATTCTAAATTAAGAAAGTCCTACTATCGCTTTATAAAAAAGCATTATTCATAAGAAAGATTTTTAAAAATATATTTTCAAAAAGTATCTGCTATATATTTTTATGTAACAACCAGCAAGAGTCCTATTGTGAAGGACTGTATTAGCTAAATTAATTCTTAAGCTTCTAGTAAGGCTTCCTTCTATTGTAAACGTGATAAAAAGTCAATCGAATTCCTTTGAGTTACGCTTTATGTTCCTGGAAAAGAGTATCGGTTCGGGAAACTCGGATCTCCCAAACCCAATTTAAAAAAAAATTAAAATGAAACTTTACAGATTTAAGTTGTAAAATATATTGACATCGATAAAAACAAACAAACATATGCAAATATTCTGATATCTCAGATAATGACAATAATAATGATCAATTCAAAAAATTCTCTGGTATTACACCAATAAAGAGGTGTGGGAGATAAGATTCGAATTAAAAACAACATCACTGGTAAATGATAGTTATGGAGACTCCGCACGACTCTAACTGCAACTATCCCGTCAACTGTCCTTCAAGTTTAAGGAGAGATAAATGACTCCAATCGCGCGAAATTTCCAAAGCTTTCTTTCTCTGTCACACACAAGCAGTGGAATGTTGTGCCAAACTTACGACTGAAGCATCTTGAAAAGTGCATGGAGCTGAAGCACAAGGAATAGCATCATCCAGATAAATTGTAAATTAAATTTAATAATGCCCGAACTGTCTAAAATAATTACTTCGGAGTGCATACTTTTTTAATAAAAAATTTGGATGACTTTATTAACTATATGCTTAATATATAGCTATAAAATATATTCAAAAAGAAATTTATACTTACCATTTTTAAAAAATTTTGTTTATTAAAGGCGAACAAGAAAAAATCGAATAAAGTCACGAAATTTCACTAATTACTCAGCGAAATGTGGGTGTTTTTCTTGAGCTTTTGTGAGAACAATAAATATTCTAAAATTGCAGGTTTTAATATTTTTTGTGGTCCACATACCTTAAAATTCCCGTTTAGTGTAATAGCGTTATGGCATTGACGAAAAATTGCTCCGTTTTCAAAATTTTAAATGTATTACACAAGTGGAAGATATTTTTAATTGAATTGTTTTTATTTTTTGTTTAGCTTGAAGAAAGGTAACTTTTCCAGTGTATAGAAGTAATTAAAAAAATCAGCCATTCCTAATGTATATTATTTAGAAATAAGCATTTTTTAAAGCTGCATGTTTGAGAACTAGATCTCATTTTCGTTCTTATGGTAATATATTATTATGAAATGGACACTGACATTCCTTTTGAAAAGCAAATTTCAATTTTATTTTCCTCTAGTATTCCAGGTATTTACAAACTTGGGCTCCTTATACTGGAAAATATTATCTAGAGAACGAGGTTGCATATTACAATCTTATAATGTAAATTACTTCCAAATTTCTGTTGACGAGTGTTCTCAACAGACATTTTGAAACAACAGTTAAAGCCAACCAATGTCTGTCACGGGTTGAGAAGCTTCCAGAAAATTTCTTTGAAGGATGACATCATTGCTACAATGCTGCAAAACTACAAATGAAAAAGACAGCTCTCGATTATTTACGGCAATATTTAAGATGTATATTGCTATCGTCCGTGCAAATTTTGCTTTAGTTATTTTGAAAACGATGTTTTGTAACATCAAAAATCATAACTTTTCGAAATGTCTAAAATACACTCTATAACAAAAAAAAAAAAAAAAAAAAAACCAACACACCAAGAAGGAGTTCCACAATTGTAATGAAATTTCGCATGCAAACACATTTGTACCGAATATGCAAATGATTAAAATTTGGTGTCTAATGAATGAATAGCGGGAGCTACAGCTCATCGGAACTGCGCAATCAGCAGGTGTCTATAAGAAGCGATTCTCAATCTGATGTTGAAAATTTCTCTTGCATTGCGATTTAGGATACATTTCTACAACTGAACAAATGCCTCACCGCAGGACTCGAGCTCATTACGAGCAACTATCACAGTTTGAAAGAGGTTGTATCATTGGATTGAAAAAGGGAGGTTGGACAAATCGGAGAATCGCCCGTCATATGGGTAGAAGCGATGCTGCCATTAGAAGATACTAGCAAGAATGGGTGGACAGTGGCAGATTTCAGCATCCTGATGGTAGCGGTCGACCTAGGGCCACAGTAGATCCGGAGGACTGTTTGACTGTCAGATCAGCTGTCACAGTGCCTAAATCGTCGTTATCATCCCTCAGACGTGCGACTCGCACACGAGTATCCACCATGATCATTCACAGACGGCTGACAGAGCGAAATTTACGCTTGTATCGACCACTACGCCACTTGCCACTCATGCCTGCACACTGTCGATCCACATTACAGTGGTGTTTGGCTCGATCGGGTTGGAATCATGCTGACTGGGGACGTACAGTGTTTAGCGTCGAATTCCGCTTGCAACTGTGTCCTGATGACCATGAAAGATGTGTCTGGAGACGCCCAAGGCAGCGTTCCGATCCTGCTTTCAATATTGCTCGCCACACAGGCCCTCAACCAGAAGTTATGGTCTGGGGTGCCATTTCTTTTGACAGCAGAACCCCTTTGGTCGTCATTAGATGCACACTTACAGCCCAGCGGTACATTGACGATATTCTGAGAACTGTTTTGCTACCGTTCCTTTTTCAGTACCCTGGCCTTATTTTTCAGCAAGATAATGCCAGGCACTTGTTGCTTTAAACTGTCTTAGAGCTTGTCAAACCCTTCGCAGGCCAGCCAAATCACCAGATATCTCTCCCAATTGAGCATGTCTCGGATATAATGGGAAGGCGACTACATCTACCAGGGAATGTTGATAACCTGGCCCGACTATAGGAGCAAATTTGGCAAGAAATACCGCAGGATTAGGGTGCTTTATCACTTTATGCCACGTCGTGTGGCAGTTTGCATCCAGGCTAGAGGTGGGTCAACACCTTACTGTGTGTGTTGAGCTCGTTACTTTGTAACCATGTAACTCTGAAATAAACCATTCAATGTTTCTGAAATTTTAATCATTTTCTATTCTGTACATAATCTTTTTACCCACAAATTTTTGTCTCTATCAGACGACTTGTTCTTGGTGCATCGCTTTTTTTGTTATAGAGTGTACTTATTAGAGACGACTGTAGAAGACACTTCGGAGCACCCAAGGTCAAATATTGACCTTTAATCTATTAGAATATTCAAGCGTTACCAGACTTCTTTGCAGCAGATGGAGGATTTTCTTTATTTACGGCAGCATCGTTTTCAAATGACGCTCCGTTCAGTTTTCCTCAGTTCTGTAGCTCGGAGTCAGACTGGATCAGCGACATGGCTAAGGAGACCAATAGGAGATCATTGGGATTGGTCTCGTGATGAATTAGGAGAAGATCAACGAATACGGTTTTACAAAAAAAGTACAATACCTATCTCCTTATTAGCATTCAAAAAAATGGTGGGAACAAGATAGCATTTAAGAATAAAATTGATCATAAATATTCTTTAGAAAACCAAACATATGTTGTACTTAGAAAATATGAAAACATTATATAAAATTAAAAAAAAAAATGCTTTGTAAGATGCTAAATGTTGAAAGTAAAATTATAATAAATTTTCAAAACATTAAAAGTGTCTAACTGGTTAGCTGATAGTGTCATCTGTGATAAAGTAAAATAATCAATAGATATAGAGATGTAAATTAATGAAAATTTTTTATATAAATCAATAGCATTATTATTATTACAAATATATGTTTTAAGAAAGTCAATCGGATTGTCATGCTTCAAACTGTATCTTGTAAATTCATTAACATTATCAATTAACTAAATAATTGATATGCTCTAAATAATCAAGAATAATATTCTTATAAAGAAATATATATATGGTTATTACAATTCCAGAATATAACTTTAATAATGTTAAAATTAAAGACGCACGTTTTTTCGAAAAACATTACTTCTAAAATATTGATACTCTTATCACAATACATAAATATTGCATATACATTAGAATATCTTTATGATCATGGAAATTTTATTTATCTTTTAAATAGTTAATGATATCCTTAATATTTTAATACAATAATTTTATTACTGTAATGTATTGCAATCTATTTTACATTATAGTTACCTATTTTACTTTAAGTATATATTGTAAAACAGATTGCACAATTTACCAGAAGAAGTAATATTAGTTTTAAAACCACTGTTAATACTACTGAATATAAAGGGATTATTATGAGACTTGAAAGTTATAGAAATGTGCATGAAAATTTAACTTCTTTCTAATTCTATGGTAAATTATTTTTTATAGAAAGTTGTGTGAAACATGTTTACTAATTTCTCTATTACATAGCTGAAATTTATGAAAAAAATTATTGTTTTTGAAATGCTCATTATGCATAATGTTGTAATAGAGTTTATAAATAATGTGGCATAATTACACCGACTTTATGAAAATCTATAAAATCTTTCTGTAAAGCTTTAATAATATATTTTTTCATCTTTATAAATAGTAAGATCTAGTTAATTTTATAAATTAATTGAATACGACCTTGTAAATTAATGAATTTATAATGTTCAAAAACCTCTAAATGTAAACCATATTTAACAGCTGATTTTAAAATAAATATCTTAAGTTCTTTTTTTAATCTGCTGTTTAACAAAGCTATTATTATTAGTAATAATTAATCTAAATACAATCATATTTATTATGCAATATAAAGCATCCTTTTTTTTATACATAATTTTCAAATTATCTGTAACAACTTGTTGGTAATGCTTCTCAATAACACAGTGCATGTTGGATTATAAAAGAATATCTAATAGTCGACTCGCGCATTTGCGTTGGCTACATATTTCTCATCGGCTTATGTCTCGGCGAAAAGTTTGCAATCAACTTCAGTAACTGGGAGAGATTAACAGAGGTCGAATTATAATCTCCCAGAAGAAGGAAGGTCAAATCGATGGGTCGGGCACATATTATTGTTGTACAACGCAGTTTGAAGTGGATATAATAAGGCATATTCAAGGGGCAATCATGGTCAAGGAGATGACCCGAACAGAGACATGGTGCAAGACATTCACATATTGATCTAACAGACACTGTTTCAAAAATCCAACAAGTTGTTAGAATCTCCTTCAATTATTCCATAAATAATTGCATAATTTGTAAACGGCTTCCCGACGTTTGAATAAACTATCATTTATTGTTGTGGCTGCCTTTAACGGCATTGCATCATCGTCAAAGTTTGGGATGATATCGTACCAGATAGGTTTTGGGGGGTATCCAATGGCATCATTGGATCTTCACCTAGGAGCATTGCTCTTCTAGAGTATATGACAATTCAATCTGTGTGAAAGTAGCGTTGTCAGTGCCAAGATGCATTGTTCATTGTACAAAGTCACGCGTCTGGAACACCTAGTATCATGGTGCAGGTAGAAGTGCGAGTAATGCTAAATCACCTTTGGTGTTTGCTATGAGCTGTTTGGTAGACAACGTTCTGTTTAATAAAGTTTGCAACCAGTTGTAATTCTATTCCTGAACCAGTTTCAACAACTTTATTAACAAGGCATGCTGAACCAAATGTTGCTGCCTTCTCTAGAATTTGTCTCCAATATGTTGGGGTCTTACTATCAGCCAACATCGTCTCCTATAGAGAAAGTATAGGGGATATCCCGGTACGAATCACCAATACATTCGAGCCATATAATATATAGACTAAAAGATAAAGTTCGAGGAGCATAGGATAGACGGTCGGAAGATTTCATAAGGAACCTGTACTACTCACTACCAAGGCATGTGGCATGCTGTATTAGGAATAATCGTGACGCCATACTAAAGGATATACTTATTCTGCACATTGCTTTGAATATTTCGTTCATAAATTTTAATCACTTGTACTTCCGTAAATATTTTATCAACCTTTTAAATTTCATTGCAATCTGACAATTCCTTCTTCCTGTGCGACATAAACGATCACACCCCAGGAAGTACATACTATCTATATACTTAATATTATATTCACTTATTAAGCTAAAAAGAACATACTTTTAATAAATTTTTAGAATTTAGTTTATATTAAAGTTATATATTACACACTTTTACCAACACTAAACATTGAAACCCCGAATAGAAAATGAAATTTCAAAAATTTTAGTAAATTAGTTTACAGAGTTTAATGAAACTTAATTAAACTAATCGTTACTTTAACAGAATTGTTCCTTTTCCTGTTTACAGAGTTTCTCGTTTACACGCTCTCAACACAAGAATTATTTTCAACATTTCCAACAATTTTCCTAAAAGGAGCAGTCTGCTTAAGTAAAATCGTCACGCTTATTAATTTAATACAACGAACGTTAAAATATTACTTTTATTATGCAGTAACTTGTTTCCAAGTTCTGAACAGTTGTTGAGATTTAGAGCACTTAAAACTCACTTCTCACATAAACCTGACCATTTGAACTTTTCTCTTATTAGAACTTTGTATCTTGCGCCACTTTTCAAGACTAAGCATTCTTTATTAACAAGCAAGCTTTCTACTAAAACATAAATTCTGAAATATTTCATCTTTCAAACTTGCGAAGTTCCACTTCCATTAGAGGTAAATATGATTTTCTGAGCTCATATGCCACTGCCTGAAAGCAATCTGAAATATAATTTCCTTTCACTCTTTAATGTAAATGCAACTGAAATATCATAAATGTGCTTCAAAAATTCTTATGAAACAGATTTCGAATGATCTGTAGTTAATTTGTTGAAATCTTTGAACTACGCATTAGTTTTACTTTAAATCTACTGAAACTTTTAAGATTTTATTGTGACTTTTATTACGTTTCGAATATTTATCGAACTATTGTTTTATATGTGAAAGTCTTAGAAACTTTACCGTCATAAATTTGAATTAAATGAATCGATTTGTGTGTAAAACATGAATTTGAAAAATATTCTAAAATATTTCTGGGTAAGGCTTGAATACTTTTTACTCTCTTTCTTATAAACAGTTTGAAATTGAAATATATATTTTAATAGCTATCAATTTGTAAAAATAATTATAATTGATACTAAGAAAGACATTCTCTAAGTTTTTTAAAATGATTCTTTACGTATGTTAATTTGTTTTCAATTTTCTTGAAACTGTTTTTCTTAAGCTTTTAGACAAGCATGATGTAAAGCTATTTTATAAAATTAAAATTGTTACGAAATTTGAACCTTTTATGATTTTTGAAGCATTATGATTTACTGCAGTTTTTTTCATACAATATTTTTTTTTTGAATCACTACTTTGAAAATTAAGGGATATACATAAACAAAATACTCAACTTTGGGAAATTTAATCCGTTAGAGTTACTTTATTAATTAAAGATATTTAACTGTAAAATTAATTATATACACTGTTTACTTAAAATCTTTTTTTAAGGTCTTCATTAGCATATAAAAATTAAGGCACTTACCTTTTGACATTAACTATTTTTTCGGAATAAAAATGACAATCTCCGCAATCCGCTGAAAAAGCTGTCAGCTGAAAACGTAATTTCTGCTATAAAAAAACTCGCCTTCCCCGCTAAAATACTCATCATAGAACCTGTGCTGCCATATATCTTAGATGAGTGGATTTAAAAGAATATCACAGCTAAGTATCGACAGCATATTCGTAAAAATTGTTATTCTATGTAGTTTTAAAGTGAGTGGTACTTATAAGTACCGTCGGTAGATAAAGGGTTAATGTGAAAAATTTCTGACAATATTTATATGGCGAAAAAATAAACGATATATGTTACTATGGAAATATATGAAATTTATCTTTTTAATTCCAGTTAAAAAATTTGGAAAATTTAAGAAATGTAAAAATAAGTTTGTGATTGCAATTAAAATTTTTATAGCAGTTTTCTTTTGAGTATTTAGGCTTCTGAATATTATAGTAATCTTAATATTTTATCCCAAATTGCAATTGTATTATTTAATTTAAACCTAAATTAAGATACTACACATAAATTTATGTGAACGAAGCATATCTATTACCTGCCCAAATCATTCTAAAATTAATGGTAATATTTCTATAAGCTGTTATATGTATGATTCAGGAGACGTAGTAAAATTTTACATGAATTATCATCATTAGTATCAGTACTGATTAATCATCAGTAGTATCAATTTAGAATACAAATTAAAAAAATAATTTTTTCATTTATATCATCAGATAGGCCGATTATTTTTGTTATTTATATAAAAATCATTCATTATAACTCTTAAATTGTTTCTTACATACAATTTGAACTTCATCTCATTTTGAATTATAGAATGTATACTATTTAACAAGTTGTACAGAAGAATTCAAATTATTTTTTAAGAGCTTCTACTAGTATTTAAAAGATGTAGTTAATTGGGTATATTTAGCAGATACGATTAATTATCTGTAAAAGAAATACCAATTTTTATACAACATAAGGCTCTTAAGAGAACTCCCCAAAATAAAAGTGGATTCATTTGAAAAATTAAATTTAAATCTACAATACTAATGAGGGTACCACGATTAAGATAAATTTTGTTAATCATGCACACACTTTAGGTATTTTAAAAGTTATTTTTTTCTGTGAAACTTATGCCAAACATTTCAAAATCTTAGTGTTATATTTGAGTTTTTAAATTTAATAATAAACTCAGTCAAACGTTATCATAAGGAAACACTGTCATAAACTTTTTTCAGTTTAATATTTTTTATACTAAAATATTTTCACAAAATGAGCTTTATCATACCAGAAGTCATATAACTAAAACAAGAGGAAATTTATTTCTTTAAATAAATTTGTTTTTTTACCAATAATTTTTGTGAACTTAAGAAATTCTCTACACATAAATTACATTTATAAGCTTCTAAGAAACCGATTTCATATAACCATTGTTCATAAATTATTTTTTTTTATCGAAAAAGTACTTTGATAAAATGTACGAAAAATTATTTATTAGCATAAGCAAATGTATCGAAAAATTGCCGTGAACGTTAAAAAAATAACTTCCTCTCCAATATTCGTCGTAATAAAAAAAATCTCGATCATTGTTATCTTTGTATTTTACTTTCCGTGCGCAAGCAAAAAATAGTCGGCCTTCCAAGTATATGAAAGAATCCATGACACCAAGCGCTCCAGGCCACAGGTTGAGTCCAATGCTCTGTGTTGGCAAGAATCCAGAGCACACCACACTAGCCCCGTCTTCCAATAAATAAAATATTCTCCCAATCTTCCTTTTTCTCTGACTTTTAACTCATCCGATCAATGTAAACGGAGTCCAAGTGCATGGTTTCGATCTGATAGGATGGCGGTTCACAAGAAGAATTCGGACATGCCTTGACCTCTATTTCTAACTGTGGTTTTGTTTGTAACCTAAGATTGAATTGGTAATGGATGTAGTGTTTTATTTCGGGTGGAGGTTCGAAAAGTGACGAACGTCTAGATTTGTATGCCAGGAAAATAATCGAATACTTGAAATAGAGTTTTATTGCCATTAAGGGTAAAAGAGTTATCCTGTTTTACACACACATATGGGGATCTAAAAAATAATTCTTTAAAATTGGATTAATATTTGTTTCCTTTTGTTATCTTTTAGAAAAACAGTTACTGTAAAATCCAGCGTATAGCACGCACCTATACTTTCCAACGGAATTTTTCAATTTTTAAGTATATTCGCCGTATAATGTGCCCCCCTTTTTTAAGAAGAAACCTGAAAAGTGTGTATGCTATGCTCTTTATGTTTCGGAATCATTTACCCCTTTTTAAAAAACTCGTTTTTGAAAAAAATCATATACTTCAAGAACTACAACTCTTTATACTTTCATTAGGTATGTCATTTCTTGTAAATCAACAGGAACTCGATATGTGTATAAAAGACATTTTTTTTTTTTCATTTTTAAAGCTATCACTTTTATACCCGGCGTAAAACGTGCACCCGTTATTTTTAATTTTTTTTGTCTTAAAAGTGCACGTTATATGCTGAATTCTACGGTAATTATTACTTGTAAGTGTTTATAGGCAAGTAGGATATTTTTGTTTCTTTAATGGTGTAAATTTTTTATAAATGATAAATATTATTTGTTGAGTAAACAGTAATAAGCAGTAACACAATGTGGATAAAATAAAAATTCCGTTTTAATCAACACATTAAATATTTCTATGATTAAGAATTTTATTCGCCGTAAAATCCGGCGTATAACGCGCTCCTTTAACACAAAAAATAAGATCGAAATTTACGAGTGAGCGTCATACGCTAGGTATAAAAATGATAGCTTTTAATATAAAAAATAAATAAAATGACCATAAAAAAATTAAACATATCGAAATACTGTATATTTAAAGGAAATGACTTAAATAGTTATGAACTTCAATAGTTGTATTTCTAGATGTATACTATATATATATATTAAAAAGCTTAAGCTTATATCTCGAATAAATGACTTCAAAACGCGTAAGAGCATAACATACGCGCATTTCAGGTTTCTTCGTAAAAAAAGGGCACTCGCTCTATGGCGAATATACCTAAAAATTAAAAAATAAAATACAACTTGAAAGTGTAGGTGTGTTTTATACGCTGTATTTTACGGTAGTCAAAATACTTGAAAACAAATGTATATCTAATAATAAAAAATCCGTATTATATTTAAAAAAGATTATTTATAAATTAAACATAACGGAAAATATATAATTTGAAAAGCTCCTCTAAAGTGAAAAAAATACGCGTTTTTTTTTCTTTTATAAAAACAATAAGACTAGAACTTTTACAATTGTTGATGATAATTAACTTCTAGAAAATACGTTAAAATAAAAAATTTAGTTAATTTATTGATGTTTGTATTTCTTATTTATCTTAAGCTCCTACATTGATGTGGTTTGATTGCAAATAATTTTTCTGTAAAATTATGATTAAAAAAAAATGTCCAATAGACTAGCATGCTAAGAAAGCAAATTAAAAGAAGAAATTCGTAAATAATATCTGAGGGGAAAATATTCTGAAATAATCGTGAATGAATGAATTCCTAAGGAAATAAAATAATTAATAATATTCTGGAAAAACCTTCATATTAAATAGAGCGCTTTCAATGAATAAATTATATTTACATGCTAGTATCGGCATATACTATAAATTCTTAAGCTATTAAAGTTTTTAAAAACTAGAATGTTCAGTATTAAGTATCATGATTTATTTTTGACGAGTTACACTTAAATACTGGCATCTCAAGTACATAATAATTCGTCATAATAAGGATTACAAAGGAAAAAATCCTTTGAAGAATCCTTTCCGGATAATCACCTTTAATTCCCATATGCATTACTCTGTCTCGCCCCTTTTTATTTTAATCCAGCCCCCAAATGTGTCATCTGTCGAAACAGAGAAATTGCATGAGTGCATTAAATAAATATATTTATTCCAGTTAGTCTGCATCAGAAAGAGAAACACATAGAAATCTGCCTTACACAGTCTAGTTGTTCTATCAAAGTTGGCACGCAAAAGGGCATTTTGTTCGGGATTGCCTCGTGTTTTGGCGTTCGATGACTACGACTAACGCAAAAAGTAATTGTATGTCTGTCGTAAAGGGAAAAAAAAGTTCCCTTTAGGAAGTGCTAGGCATGCTATTTTCCGCTGATACTGACTAAAATTGGGCTAAACACATTTTAGAAAATGGACAAGATAGTTTTTTGGAAACATTTTTACCTCTTTCTTTCAGAATCAAATAAATTCTAAACTAATTTCAGAATTTATAAATATATAAGTATTTTTTTTTCTTTAAAAAGTTTTAGTTTGAATTACACACACACACACATGGAAATAGTAATAACTTTAATAAGTAATTAATACTAATAATTATAACAAAAGAGATAAATTTAAATTCCCTATGATTAAAGTACCTCATTGGGAAAGTAATATACCTATATCAATATTTAGAAATATAATTATTAATTACATACGACGTAACAAATTTCTAATCTTAAAAAATTCTTAAAAATTACAAAATTATGAAAGTTTTATTAAATATTGTTTAGTTTAAAACTGCCTAATTAATTTTCATGGCAGTTATTTATATAAGGAAATTCTAAATTATATGGATTAAATTCTTATTAGAAGATTAATAGTTTATATTATAGAATATGTTTGAAAATTTCATATTTCCAAGTTAGATATATTTATAATTACCTAACTTATTCAATTCACAGTGGGTGCAATAGTAGCTTTTAAAATTAGTACATTGCTTAAATTTTTATTTTTAACCTTAGTAACATTTTATAGACAACTATAAAAATACTCCTTAGAGTTACTCATATGATTGTAGTATTTAATTTAATACACGTAATCTATAATTATTTTAGTACATATAATGTTACGCTTTTTGTAATGTGCTAATATTCGGCCTATAATATTATGCTTTGAATTTGTATTTGGGTCCAGAATCTGGCAATAACGTTAATTGTACGCAGATTCAACCTGGGTCAAGCATTTTCGTAATGGATTTAGAAATTCTATCCATTATTTTCGATAAGATTTTCTTAGTATTATTAACTGAAAAATGGAAGGTTGCATTGCCCCAAAACTGACTAAATCTTTCTTTTATATAAATTATTTTTATATATAAATGCTGTCCTAAGTCAGCGATGTTTATAATACTGCAACACATATATATTTTTAAATTCCAATATCTGTTAATTTCATCAATCTTTTGTATTCAAATGATTTCTATCTCCCTAGTAGAGAATAATAGAACTATATGTATACCATATTTACTCGAAACTAAGCGCTCTTTTTTTCCAGGGTTAACCCTACTGAAAATCGGGTGCGGCTCAGAGTCGAAGGAAAAAAATATTTGTTGGATGTGGCAATTAGAGTAATTACAGGTTCATATGTATATGTTTGGGATTTATTAATACTGGTAAAATAAATCCTTATGCCCTTTTATTAGTTCTCATTTTAAGTTTATTTTATTTTCGTAAAACTGGATATCAATAGACCATTTTACACTATTCTTCCTTTTTCACAAAAACTTGTTGAGAATTTGGGGTACAACTTAGAATCAATGTCTGCTTAGATTCGAGTAAATACGATATATATAAGTTGTATAGATGTTTCCACATTTATCATGAAGTGCTTTGAAGCTTTAGGATAAATTGTTTTGCAACACATCTTTCTTGCTGAGGGACTTAATTTGGCTTTGAAGCATACTTCAAAAGAAAATTTCGATTATGTAAAAGCCCATTACATTTTCTTTTTGCGTTACATACTTACAAAAATTGTATATAAATAAGGAACACATCTAAATGCATGACACGTTTTCGTTCAAATGTCAATTTTATTGCATACATATTTTAGAATTATAATAAAAATAAGGCTGTGAAAAATTAGCAGCTATATCATTCCATTGAACTGAATTAAAAGCATCAAGAAATCGAATTCTTAGGATAAACATTTATAAAACTTTATTAAATTAACCCGAGAGATATATAATGCATAACAGACATCAAAAATAGAAAATAAAACGATATATATATATACAATATAATTCCCTTTAATTTCATCCTGAATAACTTTAATTTTTAATGGTCCTCTCCTTCAGTACTCGCGCTTAAATATTTAACTAGCTTACCACATAGCCGGGATGTAATCGTAATCGTATCTTGAAAGTTAACAACTTGTAATTTTTAAATGTAAGATTACATTAGAAACTATCGAACCATAGCTTTCCACCAATCATAGCCTCCGTAAGAGTAAGTCGAGCATTTGCCGCTTCATATAAATTTTCAGAACTCTGAAAGATCCCTCTCTTTTGTCTTGGTCACCATGTAACGTGTGTGTCTTATTTGGGCTTTGTGTCGTCAATTTCTATGTTTCTATGTGTTAAACGAAGAATAAACAAGGTCGTCACAACAAAGAACTGCTTCTTCAATAACATCTTGATGCGACATCAACAATCTGATATATGATCGTTTAAGAAATCCTTACACTCGCCAGATTGTGATATATATATATATATATGCATTACTAGTAAACAATATCATAATAGTACTCATGGAACTAAGAAAGGAAGGATAATACATCATGCTATAGTTCGTATTGATCTGGACTTCGTTCTATAATACACCGTATCTCAATATTTGAAAACCCATAAACTAATATTAATATGATACAAATTCTCTTTGAGTGAACCAACTAAATTGTATATAAATTGCGTTCATGTACTACTTACTATAAATGAAATGAATCCCTTTATTCCGTTGGTATTCAGTGTATAATTTATAGATGTATGTAATTTGAAAGATTTTTGATGCTTTTTCTTACGGAGGATAAAATGGGTTTCAAATAATCTGTGCAATGTGTTTGATTATTTTTTTTAAAAGCAGATGTAATTTATTAAAATGTTTCTAACTTCAAATTAAAATTATCTTTAGTAATAGAGCAGGGATTTTCGAATAATATACTTGAAATTGAAAACGTATTTGAATTTCGCTATAGAAACATTTTGTCACTTCATTCCTATAAAGCTAGATGACGAAAAAAGAACTCATTGAGACAGCATTTTGAAACCACGATTTGCTAGAATGCTAATTAATTACTTGTTTTTATTATCAATTTAAGAAACTTTCAAAATACATTTGACTTTCAGTCTGGTGAAAGAGAAAAGAACACAGTTAAAAAAATAAGCGTATGTCTGAAAATAAAATGAAGAAAATAAATTCTTAATCTGGTCAGATTTTATAGTGGCTGGAGTATCGAGCGTTCGAGCCTAGTACCACTGAAGGCCGCAGCACGTTACAAATGTCAAGACTCAAACGTCCACACGTTGGTGTGGTGTGTTTGTTAGGAGAGGAGGTGCCATCTCAAGTATCGTCCTCGTCACTCGACTGAGATTCAGAATTACGAGAGGTCCATTGCCAATAGTCCTTGTGTCGCTTTATAGCGCGCGCGACGTTAATATAACTCTTTCTCTGGTTAGTGAGTGAGTGAGTGAATATTAACCTCGTAATTTTGAACCATGGTCAAAAGACGAGGACGACATTTGAGCTAACACCTTCCTCTCCTAACTTCCCCACCACACCAACGGGAGGAAGTTTGAGCTCTTAACAGATTTAAGGGGCATTTCTCCCCTACACAGCGGGTTTTCAGAGGTACTAGGCTCGGAATTCATGACACGCTGCCATGAGTCCTTTACCTTTACCACCTCTCTCTAGTTAGACTTTATATCGATGCAACATTCAAATACTTTTTTCCGATGGGAAAAAAAACATTCTCCTAATTGATCGAGGCAAGAAATTGTTTTGAAGAGAAACAAAGGATCAAATACCCTTATTGAAACGTGATAAGAATTAACATCGAGTTTCTTATTCCAATTAAAAAAGATACTAAATAGATTAAACCAATTCTTTTTATTGGCTGGTTATCATATATGAAGATACCATAACCAATTAAAATTTTTGCAGTGGGTATATTATTAATATTTTTTTAATAATATTCAGGGGGAAATACTTTGATAATTTTTTTAATGTGTAGACATTTTAATAATAATGAATACCGAAATAAATTATGGTAACTGAAGTAAACTTTAACACCTAATTGAATTAAATTAATAACATACAATTATGCAAATTTCTGAATTATTATGAGATTATTATATACTTTTTAACTACACATATATAATTATCAAACAAAATTTACCAGGATAAAATATTTGGAAACATTGCAAAACTATATTGTAATTTTATTCTTATTTCTTAGAATTTTTCGATCCCCCCTGCACTTGCTCATGTGTCATGAATGACATCGCAGCTATCATTATAGTTCTACAAGGTGTTTTCAGTTTTTTTATTTATATTTTTTCATTCTTATTTCGTTAAGGGGAAGATAAGTTTTAAATTAGAGTCCATTGATAAAATCGAATAATATAATAAAATCGCAGCATACACCTGTGCTTCTCAAACTGTGGGGCACCCCCTAGCAGGGAGGCGGAAAAATCCTGCAAGAGGGAATAGAGCAAATCGAAAAGTCGAAAGTGAAATATTATTTAAAAAAAATACTAACTTACTGAAGGAAAACAGAGAAAAATACATTCTAAGATAATAAAAAATACACATTTACAATTATACGGTACTTGTGTATTATCGCAACTATATTAGCAACATTATATGTAACGAAACACTTGGTTGCCAATTCAGCGCGTATGACATATGCAAAATCGGAGTTGCTAACTTGGCGTTGGCATTCTTGCGATAGTGTGCGTAATTGTATATATACCTAATCCTTACTAATATTATAAAGGCGAAAGTTTGTATGGATGTTTGTTACTCTTTCACGGAAAAAAAACTGAATGGATTTTAATGAAACTTTACAATAATATACCTTATATATTAGAATAACACATAGGCTATAATTTATAAAGATATTGAGTGAAGTTTCCAAAATATAATGATAATTGTCAAGAAAGTAGAAAAAAATTCTATCATCTGCAAAAAAGCCCGTGACAGCATATATCTACCTTTTTTTTGTGTGAAGCAAAACTTTCCCTTTTGTTTTGTGTACGCTATGCCTCAGTGCGCGCTCGCTTTTAATTTATTTCTTTGATCAGTGTAATCACTATTTTTATTATTTCATAATAAAGCTAGATTTCGAATGTAGAGGTGGTGGCAAGGTTTAAATAAATACAACAGAAAGTAATATTAATGTATTAAACTTCCAGTTATAAATTATTTACACTATTTTAAGGGTTCATTACACAAAATTTGTAACAATGTGTTACTTTTGCTGAGCAGAAATCAGTTTAGGAAGGTGTTTTCAAAAATCGACTGACAAGAGAGTTACGGGGAGTTATAAATAAATAAAAAAAAAAATCCTTTTTATCAGCTATTTGATCTTTGACTTAAAATTTAACAAACAGGGGTTTTTTTTAAAATTCAACTGAGATATGCAAAAAGCTTTTTTTTTGTTGTTTAATTTGCAATTCACGTAAAATTAACTCATTAAAAACTTTTTTATCCTTCAATCTGTATTGTTTAATTTTTCAATTTACCTTTGCGAAGAGCGGGTATACTAGCTAGTATACTTATAAACGTATCCATACTGCACAATATATTTGATGATTAATTCAACAATAATATGTTAAGAACAAGTTTATATAATAATTACTAATGTGTGTGTGGCCCCTCTTGTGCTTATCATATACAAAATATAATACTTATCTTAAAAATCTGCATGGTTTATAAATGAAGTCGTATTGTAGCTTTACGTCAAAGTACATTAACATTTAATTCAATACATTGTTATTGTATGAACAGGGGTGCAATGAAAAGTATGATTGTGAAAATTGGGTCGCAAATATTGAAAGTCTGAGAAGCACTGGCATTACAGTAATAGATTTGTTTTATTGAAAATAAGAGCAGGATTGGCCACCGTAGCCCAGTGGTTGTCACGAACTCATGGCCGGAGTATCATGGATTCGAGTCCAGTTACCTCTGAAGACCCACCTTTCAATGTCCGCCTGTTGGTTTGTTGTGGTAGTTAGGAGAGGGTGGGGCTATTACAGTTGCCATCCTCGTCACTTGACCATGGTTCAAAATTACGAGTTCCAATGTAAATATAGCCCTCGTATTGCTTTATTGCGCAGGGTAAGTAAATACTCATTCAACAAGAGCAGTAAATACAAAATTATTTTTTTTACCTATTTAATAAGTAACCCCTTAGCTGCATGTTAAAAATGACATGATTCGCTCCCCAGTACCATCGTTTTTCACAAAGGCGCGTGTATACGGTGAATTTAGGGGTAAAGAAAATAATGCATGAAGAAACCAACTCTTCTTTGAAATAACTAAATCCATTGCAAACACTGTCAAGGTAGTTTTATTGCATTCCAAAACATTAGTAATAGTTTTACTGATAGCAGAGCAAAGAAAAGGATCGTTTTTCAAAAAGACGTATATTTACGCCGACGGCATTTAAGGGGTTAAAGAGATCTGATTGAGAGAAGAAAGAAATATTTTTCGTATAAAAAAATTATGCTAAAGATATCTGATTGACTAAACTTAACTCAGTGACGCAACAGCCCATGAGAGCCTACTGTACCCATCTTACTATACGTAACCTTGGGCGCTGAGGTGCATGAGCAGATGCTCCGATCAGGTGGATCAGTCTGACGCGAAATTCCCAGTGTTTAGTTCCCAAGCAAGCTTGGTACTTATTTATCAACCCTCTGGAGGGATAAAAGACTGAGTCGACATTGACCAGTCCTAGATTTGAACCCCACACCCGTGGCGTGGAAGCGTGATACACTCAGTCACCAGGCTTATCTGACTAACTATTTGCTAAAAATGTAATTGCAATATTTAGATTTTAAAAACATTTAAAGGGCAATGAGATGAAACAATTACTTATTTCCGTATAAAAAGATACTTATAACCACTTCGAAACAAAACGGATCTGAGTTAGAGCCACTTTTCTCATCAATCATTTAGTCTTTTAACAATTTTTCGGTTTACAATGAGAAGTAAGAGAAAATAAGTTAAAGATTAAATGAGACTTCGTCAAATATTTTTACTCTTTCAGAAACTTAAGAAAAATATGATAAATATTTAAAAATGAATCCATCTCTTTATCGTTTAATTACGCTAAATAACAGCTATCAATACTTATCTAATTTTATTTTTTAAAATTTTAACGATAAACTTTTATTATGCATATATTGAACTAAAAGAGACGTAACGGGCAGTTTGGTTTCAAGCGATATATTTTAATCCGTACGTAATAGAAAATGTAGCACTTGGTAATTCAAACTGTTCCGATAATATCGTTGTATTTAACATGAGCACGGTAAAGCATTTAAATTCTTAAACCAAGCGCTACATAACGAGCGATGTATATGAGTGATAACTAACGCATTTGTGGCTATGAGAGTGACATCCTGATTACGAGTCATGAATATTATACTAGGACGCAGAGTATCTCCCTAGTAGAACGTTACCTAGAGTACATAAAGTTATGAATAATATATAGCACTCCTACAAACTGGTATATTGCAGTCAAAGTTAACGTGAAAGGGGCAATTTACGAATGCGTCATTTTCGAAATTTTGTTTTTATTTTTAACCATCAAGCAGAGGCGAGTAAGAAGCGGTATTCCATTCAACCATAAGCCGAATGCAAATGCAAGACAAATTAATCCGACATCACAGTTCTTTGCAGTGGAAATGGATTTCTGTAGGGATTGAAAATGTCGCATTTTGAGTGGCGTCTTATGCAATATCGATTCAAAGAAAGAAAATATTCTGAAGGACGATAGCTTATGATTTTTCTTCCGAAGTTGTTTGTGCTTCTCTTCAGACAGTTTCCCGGCAAAATTGGAAGCAATAAAACATTTATTCTTCACAAAATATAAACGCGAGATTCGGTTAAATTTGTGGATGAAATCAAAAGAGAAGCGCTTTAGTTCACCTGTTCAAAGTTTTGACGCTTGAATGGTTTAAATTTTTTTAAAATGGATATTAAATAGATTTATGCCGATAAAATATTTTTACCGATGTAATGACAATAATAAATCGTTTGAAGTACACCGATGGAATATTTGAAAATTCTTTCGGTTTCTATATTAAAACTTTGCTATTTTTAAGCTTATACAAATAGATTTTATTCTTGGCTTTCGGATGAAGCGTTATTCAGTTACAGTATTTATGTACATTTGATATTTAAAATGAGAAATTTTGTACATATATATATATATACATATATATGTGTGTGTGTGTTTTAGATATAGGCCTAATTTTTCAACATGGCTCTATTTTTTCTATTGTGTCGAAAATTTCTGGTGTACGGGAAAGGCGGTACCATAAATCATTGCTTAACCCTAATTACGCCGGCCTAATTCAGCGTCAGCTTTAGAAATCATAATAGGTCTGCATTTTAGTCCAAAGACTCTTTTGGTACCTTCAATTGTTATGTTTCTTGGAATCCAATTTCTTTTTTGGCCTTGCGGGTATAACAACTTTCTCACTTGTTATTGTATTTTATTTCATTATATTATCTTATATTATATTATATAATGTATATGCATATATATATATATATGTGTGTGTGTGTGTACATGTGTGTAATATTATATAGGGATTGGCTACAGGTGACGAACCTCGTAACTTTAAGCATCGGTCAAATGGTGAGGGCACCTGAGCTGGTACCCACTCTCCAAACTACCACACCACGCCATCGGAAAGGCTTTGAGAGTCGATAGATTAAATGTCCTCTCCTGATGTGATCAATCCCTTAGTACGATTAGTCTTCAGGGAAGGATCATTACACGTCGACAACGAGTTCGAGACCATAACTACTCCCTACAGTGACCACCCATGTAACAAGGATAGGAAATGTTGCTAGTAAGATTTATGTAACAGCAAAATTAAGAAAAAAAAAATCTGCACATTAATAAAATTTAATGTTTTGTTAAAATAGTAATAATAAGAGTTATTACTTCGTCATTACTTGTGAGAGTGTGGGCTAAAATATTTTTTAATCTGATAGAGATAAAGGAGAGAGAGGTGTGTGTAGTGTGTACAGTGGTAATTTTTATTTTCACAAGTTTTTTTCCCCTTCCTTTTTTTTAGGGAATTAAAGAATAAAATTCTCACCATTATTTACTAAATAACCCGAAAAAAAAAAGAAAAGAAAAGAAAGCAACAAAGCAGAAAAAGGAACGTTTAATTCTTTCTCTGTTTTGTCTCTTATTCTAAACATGTGTACAACTGTATCCGGTACACACATATCAAAATATACAGTTTTTACCTATTTAAAATGTTACACCACGCTAATCAGGATATGAAAAAAATCTTACAGCATCATTTTGAATATTTTCCTAACACATACATGCATAATTCTCCTTATATTCTTATTACTTATGTAAATAGTTCGATCTTCAGATGTTTAGTGCAGTACATCGCAAACTTTAAAAGTAGGTGACCCAATATTCTATCAAATACAATAACAATATCTTGAATTAAAAAAAAACTACAATTTGACGCTAAGACTATGATACCACTTTAAATTCTTAAGGGCCACCGGCGTATATAAACGTCTCGAACAGCCAAAGCGTTAATTGTCCCAGACGTATATATGGGTCTTTCTTTGCACTGTTACTCATTAAGTTATTCCGAAGGATTCGGAATGCAATAAAAAGCCCTTAACAGTGTTTGCAAAGTATTTACGTATTGCAGAGAAAATGTGCTTATTTATTCCTTTCCTCCCTCCCCCATATCACATATGCGCGCTTTCGTGGAAAACGGTGGCATTGGGGAGCGAATCGCGTAATCTTTAATCGGCAGTTAAGGAATTTATTATAATTTTGTTAAATTTGTATATAATTTTATATATGACACACAATTCCCTGGAGTCACTGATAATTATTAAACTTGCTCTTAACTTAGCATTGTTAAATTAATTATAAAACACATTGTATAATACTGATACATTTATAAGTGTATTATATCAATGTAAATTATATTAATGTATTTTATTATGTTAGAATGCATTTTGTCTGTTTATTTTCAGTAAATTAATATGGTTTTTTAAATAATCTTTTGTTTTCGACTTTTCAATATGCTCGCCCCCCCTTGCAAAATTATCACGCTCCCCTAGGGGGCGCGGCCCACAGTTTGAGAAACGCTGGTTTATTGAGAAATGTAAGAACTACTATATCAACATGTGGAAAAAAAGTCAATTTAAAAACTTTAAAAAATTGATTACATAACAAAATTAATTTCAAAATATGTGAAAGTTTTTCAATACTTATTAAGTTAACAAAATTTTTACGGACTAACTCAGATTTTAATTAGTTTTGTAGAAAGTGAACTATAATCTTTTTTACTATACACATTTTAATATTATACCAATAAGAATTCTTCATAGTTTTAAGTACAGGATTATTATATCTAAAAAAACATTTTGTCTGAAATTTAAAAGAAAGATTATCACATTTTAAAACATATAACACATGTAAAAAATCCCTTCTCTCAGTAAAAAAAATCGTACTCGACACTTATAAAAAACAATAATGGAAAGATAATATAACACGTTCAGTTCATTATTGCGAATAAATATAATTAAATATCTCTAGTAAATAATTCACAATACCAAAATATTAATAATATTGAAAATAAATTGCTTACAGAAATAATCTAAAAAGTATAATTTAAAAGTTAGATTAGTTTTCAAGCATTTGATAATTACTTTTTAGCCTCTAATCCTACTTAATTGGAACTGAATCACTTCGAATTGGAAAATGTCAGAATCTAAGCTTGTTTTAACAACTATATATTTATTTTTATTAATATTTGTTATTGGTATTTTTTCTCATTTAATAATTGGTTGTTTTGAGAGTTTAATTAAAAAAACTATGTCATTGCATCCCCAATTTAGTTTTATAAATATAATAAACAATGAATACATTTTTTAAAATACATTTATAATAGTTATAATGATTTAATCGAAATCGATAAATTAATTCCACCTGTATACGTACCTCACATTTACAGGTTACTTCGAACAACATTAAATTTAATTGCTGATTTAAAATTAAATTTTGAATTTAACTATTAATTCTTAAATTTTAATGGTAAATTATTTAAAAACCATTTATTTTGTAGAACAGAACTAGACGTAAATACTTCTTCCTTCGCAAATCGTAAGTTTAATTTTTCCAGTTAAGTTGTAATTATTTTCCTCACACTTATAAAATGGAAATTGTTTTAACGATTTAAAAGTGTCAAAATTATTATTAATCACTCAATTTTTTTATTGTTCTAGTATTTTACATATTCTCATTATATTAACTCACATTACATTCTTTGAGCGATATTTTTTTTACAAGAATTCTACTGAAAATTATTTTTAAAATCATATACATTGATAATTTTTACCGGGTTTTTGAAAAAATTATGTTTCAATAATTCTATAAAACTAGAGAGTCAAACTTAGTTTCTTATAATAAATTTTTAATAATTCAAAAAATCATCTTAAAAATTTAAAAATTAAAGCTCTTTTTGCTTAGAGTCATGATTATCAGTTTAATCACATACAAAAACCCTGAGGTCGAATTCGAAAACTTTAAAGTCAGTTCTTCCGAAAATTAGTTCTTGAAAAATTTTATGTGTCACAAGCAATCACAATTAAGAATCAGAAATTTAGTATTAATGAAGTGTGTGCTTAAGAATTTTATGACTCATTTAACTGTTATGAAACGTTTGATATTTTACGGACATCTATCAACAATGGAATTTGATTTTCAAATTTATTGATAAATAAAACTTCTATGTAAAGTAAAATACCAAACTTCACTTTTTATTAACTGAATTACGGTACTTAAAGAACTAGAAAAATATTTTTTAATTGAATTCTTTATTTCACATAATTTATACAATAGTTTTTTTAAGAACCTATAAATATGCATTTTGTTCGGTGCGATCAATTACTTAAAACAATTTCGAAATGACAAGTAAAAAAATTAGAGTTTCAAAGAAAAAGTATTAACTTTATTAAAAAAAAAATAATTCAAACTTCCAAAGACATATATTAATAGCAATAAGAAAGGAAAGACCTTGAAATTTTTCTGTTTTGTTCTTTTATACGCTGATTTAAAAAAAGCTTTATTTAAAAAAAATAAAAAAATCCATATTTTTACTATTTTATTTGCAATTATAAATTAAATACTTCTGTTTTAAATATTTTATTTGCATTTGGAGTAAAAGTATTTTTTATGAAATGTGAAGGAAATTTATTTAGTTAGTTATCGCAAAGATAAATAATTATAAAACATCATTATTTTTTAATATATTGTGGTTTCTATTCAACTTAAATGTGTATCATTTTTAATTAGGAGTATATGTTGTCCCGAAGTATTAAGTAATCGAAGATAATATTTGATTAATTGTAACTGTTTGAGAACGGGAGCTTTTAAATGGAGCGTGTGAATAAATCTAAAATATGCCGTCGAAAAAATAATCACTAATTACCGGAACAAACTCTGTACGACCCAATCTTATTGCGTTTATTATGGCATTCTAAAAATTCTAAAGTAATTTTTGAATACATTCCTTTAAATCTATTTTCTATGAAGTAGCCGTTAGTAAAAGTAATAAATGAAAAAAAAAAAAAAAATAAAATTTAAAAATAAAATCAAAAATTTTTTTTTTTTATAAATTTTTTTTTTTTTTTTTTTTTTAAAAAGGGAGTGGATTGCGAAACAGAAGTTTCCGAAATAAACTTCTAATTAGTAAAATTGAGCGACTTTTTTTCCTCCTCTTAAAAATAAGTGATTAAAATTTTTAAGATTCGAAACAAACGTGATAATGATGTAATGAATTAATGAGCTTGTGTGTGATTGTGTAACAAAATTCTGAACTTAAAAAATCTTTTATCATGTACAATGCGCAATTCCAGGAAAATATTACGCTGAGGTATTTTAAAAAATAAGAATCGGCTATTCAAGTATTAAAAATATATTCTCTACGAAATTTATTTCTGAAATGTTTTTCTTTGAAAAGCAATATGGGTGTTTTTTCAATATCGTAATTGGCGAAAAGAAAAAAAAAAAAAAGAAAGAAAGAGAGAGAGAGAGAGGAGGAGACCAAATTTTAAATTTATAAGATGAAACAAAAAAAAAAATGAGTTTTTTTTGAGCTGGCAATTTAGTACAAAGTTTTAGAAGAATTTTAACGCTTTATTGCTTTTAGTTCTAAATCACGCCGCAAGAGCGCTGGCAAAATTACCTTTTAATATACGGCAAATATTCAGTAAAAACTTACTTTGACGCAAAAAAGTTTCTTTTGCTTTTTAACAAACTTATCAACATCAATAAAAAGATATCCTTACATTTTTCCTCTTTGCTTTTTAACTGAGATGAATTCAACTTTAATACCTAGATAAATAACTAAAAATATTTTTATCTGTATGTTAAAAAAAAGTTTATTCCAGCAATAATTTTTTTAAAAAAAATATCGCACACATAAATGTTTTTTTTTTTTTACTCTTGAATTTTAATTTTGTAGTTGCATATTTGTTGCGCCGCTATTTATGAGAGCTGAGCTTTAAGTTCTTTCAAAAAGTTTAAGTTTGCTTTCAATTTTTTAATGAATGCTTCGCAACGGAAACATTTTTATATATAACTACTGACAACTCAATAATGACAATAGTTACATTGTTAAGTTGAGGGTTTTGCATCTAAAAAAAAATTATTTTTGAGCTTTTTCTATTTTTGGTTGCAGAGAAAAAATCACGTTTTGCGCAACGCTCTCTAAGAAATTAAATAAAATTATTTAAAAGGAAGGAATAATTATTTTGCACCTAGAGTGTGCAGATAGATTGAAATTTTAATGTCACATACCTGTGCAATTTTTTCTGAAAGATGTAGAAGAATCGTTTCAAAAGGGTCCTTTGGGCTAGAGAAGGCAAGACAAATTCTGGCATGCACCGAAAAGGCCCCTAAGACAAGACCCCCCCTTACGCCTATCGAGCGGTATCGACAGTGGTGCCGCCTGGTGGCTCAGAAGTGTGCCCACATTGATCTGGATAAAGGCCAGTATTCCGGAATCTCACGAATGAGAGATCACGTGACTAGAAGTTTTTCGTTTGGTTTCGAAAAAGAAAAAGAACACAAAAAGTAGAGAAAAACGAAACAGATAAAAAAAATAGGGGAATTGAAGGGTTTTGGGGTTTGTTAAAAACTCAAGGGAGTGGCGTCGCAGTTTTTTTTCTTTGTTCGCTGCGTTTTAACTGTACCCAAGCTCAGTTAAAGGGAATTTCCAGTCAGCTCACGTAGGATACTCTCTATATTAAGACATGAATGGGTTCCACTAGGTGAGTTCCCATGTTGGGACTGCCGAAGTGACTTCTGAATAAGCCCCCCTCCTGCTCTCTAGATTTAAGGGAGTCGTCTCCTCTCCCATTTTACTTTGACTTCCGAGTTTTTTTTATTTTTTATTTGTTAGTCAAAAATGCATACACTAGAAAGAGCAGGCCTCAGGACCAAATAGATTCTAAATAACTCCACTTTGGAAAATTTCATTCCGGAATCGAATATTTAAGGGAAACGTTATTTTGCAATGAGATCGAGAATTCAATGCAAGCTTGATTAAGTTTAGTTTTCCTTTTGCACTCAACCTTTTTTTAACATTAAAATTGCACAGATTTTGAACAAAAATTCTGTTTGTTAAGTCCTAGTTTACTGAAATAAAGAAGACATTTATTGTTACTACTTTTTACCAAACATGGGTGGAGCTCTCCATATGTGTCAATGTATTGTTGTGTATCTAATTTTTAATTTAAATTTGAAGTAAAATTTATGTTGAACTGAACAAATCATTCATTTTTTTTTAAAAAAAAAATCAAATGGAACACAAAAGTTGCAGTGTTCAGCAACTCAAAGGATGATATATAAGTTCCTTTTTTACCATTTTTATTTCATAACATTTGAGGTCTATTGATCCTAAAATGTTTGCCTTTACTTAATAATAAACTTACTACAAAATATTTATCGTTGGTATACTTTCTTACATCGTATTCTTTTATTTTATGTGCAGTCTCATTCTAATAGATCGAACTTTGTTTTGCATATGTGAGGTATAGACCTATTAGGACATATGAGGGTCATGTTTTAAAAAAAATGTACCGGAAATCTTTTTCTTACGATATGTATTGACTTAAAAGCCTTTTTATAGGTAACACTTAGAAGCTCAATGCTTACATTTTTTTAAATTTTCTTACGTAACAGATATTTTGAGTTGCGCAATTAAAAATGATTGGGAAAGTCGGAATTGGCCTTACTGAAGAGTGATCGACTTAGAAATTCTCTGAGCAATTAATAGTTATTTAGAATTCATTTCACTCTACATGAGGTCATTAAGACTATTATGCACGCACACACACACACAGAACCGCCGCCGTAGCCTAGTGGTCAAGGCCGCAGACCCACGGCTGGTATGTCATGAATTCGAACCTAGTGCCACTGCAGACCTACCGTGTAGATAATGCCGTTGAATGTTAAATCTGTAGAGGCTCCTTACATCCTTTATGCTTGACTTATATTGGATAAGTTTATACGAAATTAAAGGTGTTAACTATTTTGAGCAGAAAGTTTTGTTAGCAACAACAACAACAATATATAATGAACTGACGTACTTACTCGAAGACAAATATTAAATGAATGAAAAATATTAGAGCAATATATTCTATTTTTCTGATATTTCCGTGAGCTGGGAAATATTCAATATATTCTTGCCCTAATTATTCTCCGAATTGACATTTTTAGTATGAAAGCCATTTTTCTAAGTTTTTTATCACCTGTATTATTTTTGATTCGTAGTATTCCTGATTGATTTTCCGTCCGTGTGCGTCGTTTATTATTAAAACTTGCTAAGTACTACGTACTGATTTATTTAGAAGTGAAGTAACTCTCTTCGCATTTTTCTTCCCCTCATTTTCCTTTCAGCTTGTGGATAAAAAATAACTGATAATTGAGTTAATTTAGGCAACATATTTTAAAAAGGTTTAAATACAATTATATAGCATTTTGTGAAGTTGAGAGCATATATTAAGGCAGACCCATGGCGTTTGAAATTTGTACATTTTTTCTTAACTTAGGGGCCGTGATAGCCCAGTGGTCAAGGTCATGGACTCGTGGCTGGCATGTCAAGAGTTCAAGCCTAGTGCCGCAGAGGACCCCCCATAGAATATTAAATCTGTAGGGGCTGAAACTTCCTTCGCGTTGGTGCCGCGTGGAAGTTAGGAAAGGAGAGTGCCAGCTCAGGTGTCGTCATCGTCACTTGAACATGGCTCAAAATTACAAGGTCCGTCACCAATGGCCATCTTACAGCTTTATTGTGCGACGTTAATATCACTCTTTTTCTCACACACATAAAGGTTGACCAAAATAACAATTTATCTTTTTCGATTGTGGGACTTATATAGAGAAATGTTTGCTCACACAGCGTACTTAAAGTTTTGAAAAATGGAACAATTTCATTATTAGTTGTCAAATTTATATAATTATTTAACTTGCAAGTGTCGTTATGCTATTTGTTTAATTGTTATGCTTGGGGTACAAAAAGAGGAACGGATTTATATTGCAAATGCAAGGTATTTATCGTTCGAATAAAGAGCTAAAAAAATTCATATTTTGTAAATTAAGCAACATTTTGTAAAATTTCATTCAACTTTAATTTTCACTTTTAATAATCACACTTTTATAAATAGGGTATATTATCTTAATTCTCATTTTTTTTTTGTTGAAAAGAATGTTCTTCTAGGTAAGAATTCTGGGAAAATATATTCGGACACAATAGGGGGATTAAGGGGATAATAGAAGACGAGCAATTCACGTGTTTGACGTCTTGGTTTTCCTTCAAATGATTAGCATATGACACGGGACATAATCAAGCTGCTGTGAAGACAAAGACTACTTTCGCCATTTTACCTTGTTATTTTATCTTTCAAACAATTGCTAACAGATGGTAATGTGGCAATCAGTTTCTCTATATGGGCTTTTATTTTTTTATAGCTTACGCCAGCGTCTCTCAAACTGTGGGGCATGCTCCCTAGGGGGCGTGATATTACTACGTGGGGGGTGCTAACATATGAAAAAGTTGAAATTAAAAGACATAAAATAAGCATTAATTTACTGAAAGGAAGCAAAACAAAATAAACTCTGACATAATAAAAATTAAATACATATTTACAATGATATAATATAAATATATCACATTACTGCACAATGTTTTTGATAATTAATATATCAATACTAAATTAAAAACAAGTTTAATAATTATTAGTTCAGGGGCTGTGTCATATACAAAATCTAATAAATATCTTGATAATTTGTAAGGTCGTATTGTAGCTTTAGAGAGCACCAAAGTAAGTTATTATTGCATTCACAATACATTGTTATTGTATGGAGAAGGGCTATGAAAATTTGGATTGAAAATTAGGTTGCAAATATTGAAAGTTCGAGAAGCACTGGCTTACGCTTTGAATGTGTGTTGCTTACGTCAGTGAGTGAGTGTTTATCAACGTCGTACTTAAATCAACGTTAAAATTATTGGCAATCGACCTCTTATTTTTCAACAGCGGTCAATTGACGATAACAACACCTGAACTATCACCCCACTCACATAATTTCCACAACATATCAATGATTTTGAACCACGACAGATTTAACGTGCATCAGCTCACCTGCATGGTGGGCTTACAGTGACACCAGTTTGATTGATTGATTATTAACGTCGCACTGTTTAGCTACACGAGGGCTTTTGGCGACGGACCACGTAATTTTGAACCATGGTCAAGTGACGTGGACGACACCTGAGCTGGCACCCCCCTCTCCTAACTACCACACCACACCAACGGGAGGACATTTCAGCTCTCGACAGATTTAACGTGCATCGCTGCCCTACACGGTGGGTCTTTAGTGGTACTGGGCTCGAAGTCGTGACAAAGTAAGCCATGGCCCGATACCTATACCACTCGGCTACCGCGGCCACACAGTGACACCAGGACTCGAACCTGTAACTCGACAACTCTTGTCAGAAGTCCGTGACGATGATCTCTAGGCTACCGTGATCACATTGCTTAAGTTAAAGGAGTATGATATAAATGTCTAATTGTGAAAAATAATTATCATAAACGTTTTGTGTATCCACTATTCAGTATTCTAAGTATTTTTTTTTTTTTTTGCCAAATAAGATTTCTTCTCAGAAGGATGTCTGAATGGGCTGTTTCCAAGAACGTCATGAAAAACATTACTATGCTTCAAAAACAAATATGTAAGCTTTTAAGAATAACTGAAACGGTAGCTTATTGAATTAAATAATCCTATAAAAAAGTGGACTCTGATCGAGCAACAGCTGTAATTGTGCCATTTATCTTTCAAGATTTGCTATAATCCTGTCTCACTAAATCAGTGGATGATTGTGACAAAATTGTGTCCAAATCATGTAGAAAAGTGTGGTGGTGAAGAAAAAGACAGTACCACTAAGATAATTCTTTTATCAAGATGTCTAATGCCCAAGTTCTCAGCAGAGAAACGAGACAGCTGTGTCATTTAGCCTTCAAGATTGAGTCGATATAAAAAGAACTCGTATACAAATTTCCAAAGCTTCCTCTGTCACACCCAAGCAGAGGATGGTTGTGTCAAGCATGTGACCGCATTTTCACGAAAAGTGTGGACCTGAATCCAGAGACAGCATTATCAGGATAATTCGAGATTAAATTTTCAAAACAACCGAATTTTTCTACAAAACTGACTTTTAAGTACATTATTTTGAATTAAAATATTAAATAATTTTAGGAATTAAGTTTAATAATTAATACACGAATATTATTAAAAATGTTTGAAAGAAAATTATGTTTGCCTTCCTTGAAATTTTGTTTGTTAATTATATGGGAACAAATAAAATCGAATAAAATTTAAAAATATTGCTAAAATCTGGTATAGAGGTTAGTGATGCTCACTGTTGTGTCGTAGGGCCTGGATTTGATTCCCGGAGAAAGTACGGGTGTTTGCTAATGGAGAGTGTCTTTGCGAAATGTGTGGGGGTACTCTAAATAGCCGTCGAGTCATAAAACCTCTCTTGAGGTTGTTGGAAGGTAAGGAGAGGAGAGAGGCCCCTGATCATTCCCAGGGCTATTCTTCCTTAAAGTTGGAGTGGAACCGAGCTAAATCGTACTGTCACCTGTATAGTGTTCAAATCTATGGCTAACGACAGATGTACAATTAGCCCCTTGCCACAATGAATTTCATGGGCCTTGATCTGAAGTTACTGTTGATAAAGTGGCATACGTAGCAACAACAAAAAAGTCTTTCTTGAGATTCTTGAACAATGAATTCGGGGTTTTTTCACTCCTGATACCTCAAACTTCACATTTAGAATAATAGAGTTATGGCATTAGCAAGTTAAATAAGTATATGCAACTGACAAAAAAAAGTGAAATTTCTCCCTTTTAAAAATTTTATGTGCTTTGTAAGAGCAGAAGCTATATATTTTTAATTTTAGAAATCTTTTTGGCTTCTTTCACTTAGATTGGCGAATTGATTGATTGATTGAATATTAACGTCGTACTGTTCAGCTACATGAGGGCTTTTGGCGACGGATCACGTAATTTTGAACCATGGTCAAGTGACGTGGACGACACCTGAGCTGGCACCCCCTCTCCCAACTACCACACCACACCAACGGGAGGACGTTTCAGCTCTCGACAGATTTAACGTGCATCGCTGCCCTACACGGCGGGTCTTCAGTGGTACTGGGCTCGAACTCGTGACAAGGCAAGCCACGATTCGATACCTATACCACTCGGCTACCGCGGCCACATTAGATTGGCGAAAGGCTGCTATTTGAGGGTATATCGATTAAAAATAAAGAAAAATAATTCTGCCCCCACTCTAATGTATACATATATATATATTATGTTATATAGTTGCATCTCTCTCTTTCCACAGCATTTGAGAAGATTAATACTTTAGTTACATTAATATTATTAAAGTCTTTTTTTTTCTAAAAGTATCGGCAATAAATTTGCTCTTCACACAAGATGTGATGATAGTATTTATTATTAATTTTCACCACAGGAGAACAGTTTAAAAACACAATTTACGGTGATTCCTTACTAAAAAAATTATTGATGAATTTTAATTAAATGACAGCATGTCGTCTTCATACGGTTTTCCTTTCTTTCCCATTACGTTACAGGCTTGTTTCATGCATTAATAATTCGAAGAGCATCAGTGAGTGAATATTAGTGTTACAATATTCGTCTAATCGAGCACTTTTGGCAGCAGACCTTATAATTTTGAACCATGGTCAAGTGATGAGGACCACACACCTGAGTGTCACTCCCCATCTCCTAACTACCATACCACACCAAAGGGAGGACATTTGAGCACTCGGCAGATTTAACGTGCATCGCTTATCTATACGGCGGGTCTTTAGTGGTACTAGGCCCGAACTCATGACATGCCTGCCACGAGTCCGTTACCTTGACCACTAAGCTACCTCGGCCTCATTCGAAGAGCATAAAAATGTAGTACAGTGAAATACGTTTAAGGTATCCGACTACGTTCGAAACCGTGATTTTAAAAAAGCGCATAAATGGATAATTTTTATGATATTTACTGTCACTTAGATTAGAATACACGTATAAAATTGTCTTAAGGATATTTTGACAAAAAAATTTAAATACAATATTTCGGCAAAAAATTAACTTAGAATAATCTTTTTTTCAAAATGTTCTCCTTTTGTCAAAAATGCTTCTATTATATATTATTTTGCCTGTATATAGCTCAGACTACTGTACAGAGGCTCAACTACGATTTTTGAAAAATTCGCATTATTTTCAGAATTACCACCAATTGAAATAATTATAGGCGTTTTTTCCTAAAATTCCTCCCCTCTGTTGTCGTAAGACATGGATAAACCCACTTCTAAGTTATACATTCCAAAAATTCTAGTTGAGACTCTGTACAGATGTCTGAGCTATATATAGGCAAAATATTATTATAATCGAATCATTTTTCACAAAAGGAGAATATTTTGAAAATGGGTCATTCTATGTTCATTTTTTGTCAAAATAGTGTACTTAAATAATTTTTTTATTGTAATACTATTCTTAAAACAATTTTATATACATTTTCTAATCTAAGTGACACTAAATATCATAAATATTATCCATTTATACGCTTTTTCAAAATCACGGTTCCGAACGTAGTCGGATATCTTAACGGGAAAACGCTTAAGATGAAATATCGGTCAACACAAAATAATAGAACGGTCCCGACAAATTATTACATATTTTTATGCATTTTCTTTTTCTCTTAACACGAAAAGTATTTTTTTCTTTGAATGAATAAAATACGGAAAACACCAGCAGTCCTACTGTATCATCAGAAGAATTCTTTGTTGTAGATGATGATAATGTGTGAACAGTTCCAATTATGACAGACAAAGACACCACACACACACACACACACACATTTTGGAGTTTGTTCAAAACAAAAAATATCATTGATGCAGATTCCTACGGTGAAAAGGAAATGAATAATGCAGCACCGGTTCCTACGTCATCCTAAATGTGGAACATCATGAAAAGTATACACAGTTATTTAGACACACATTCCGATGATGAAATGAATAATAAAATAGATGACAGAGAAGTTGTTGACAATTTGGTGCAAAAAAGACACAATACAAAGAAAAATATCAGATTATTTTCCAAAAACTCAATAAACGTTTTGTTTTTTGCAAAACTTGAAAATTTTACATTAAATTTCGTGAAGAGTTTGGAAATGTTTTTGTTTCATTGATTTTTATAGAATACATGTATATATACATATATATGTAAATAAAATGTACTCTGATAAACTTAATTTTGTTGAATATATGTTTTTTTTAAAGTAATATCTTTTAACACGAAAAAATATTTCATCCCCCGTCAGTTTCAAGTTTAGCAATTTTCACTGTTTTTCTTGAACAGTTTATCGATGTTTATGAAATAAATAAACTACAAGAATAGTTCGATCTTATATTTTACAAGTATTGACTAAACATACACACACACATCCTACGTAAAATTGTACAAGTTCATGATTTTCATTTTTGATGGCTGTCCGTATATGCCTTCCTTGTAATCAACTCCGATTGCAAATGTCACTCTAATATCGCATTCATTGCACTTAAAATTGGAAACAGTTTTGCTTAATTGGTGTAAGCCATTTGTAGTCCAGTTGTTATATATATATATATATAAACTTATTTATTAAAACATTTCACATTGTGTAACATTTTGAACAGAAACATACTGCATCATATCTATATTTAGTGGCCCGTGTAACCTAATAACAGTTTTTTATTTGTTTGAATTAATGTGAATATACAGCATAGGTTCCCAAGTGGGTCTTTGGGAACGCTGAAGGGGTCCATGGCAAATTAAAATTAATTTGTGATGAATAGATAACGAGTCGGATGATCCACGAAAGATGTTACATCAAATAATATATTTGACTGTTTTTCATCATTATGAAAATTAAAATAAATTAGAGATGGTTTTCTTAAAAAAAATGTATAGTAAAATATTATAGATAGGTACATAAAATACATGTAATGACAAGCGTCGTACGATAGAAATCAGGCTGATAATGTGAGTAACACAGTCTATGCAGGTTTAAATAAAAACGGAATATCTCGCCGCCACATGCATAAAAGAATCGTGAATCTAGACAACAGTTTTGAGGTACGAAATGAATGCTACAAAATCTCCTCAGTTTTGAACATTTTTTTGTGTTATTCTTTGTATTGTAACGAACATAAAGAATGTTACGTAAGTATTTTTTAATACAATTTTGATTTCTTCTTATACATAAATTTATCGACCAAAGCAAAATTTTTGTTACAGTTAATTTATAAAAAAGTTGTATAATTTTGTCAATATAAGTTTTCATTTATCATGTTCAGAACATTAACGTTAAATTTGTAATTTTTTTTATGCATTGAAAAGAGTTATTTTACTTGAAGTTTATATGGCAAACCTTTTGGTATAAAAGGAGTCCATGGGCATAGTCATTTTTGGAACCAAAGCAACATTCTATTAGCAATGAA
>BMAV01021592.1:789867-810652 GCA_019973955.1 Trichonephila inaurata madagascariensis
GGGCATAGTCATTTTTGGAACCAAAGCAACATTCTATTAGCAATGAATCTGCATTTTTTATGCTACAATAGAAAGGAGTATGAGGCCTATACGCGAGTATCTAATTTTTGAAACATCTACACCGATTAGAATTGAAATGGGTAGAATTAATGCCACACTATAGAGTGGAAGACCGACTTTATATAGATCTGAACTACGGTTAAGTGACTAGAAGGAGGGAAGACATGTGACAGGTACCACCCTCTTTCAGCTTCCACACCCTATTATGGAAGACCATAAGGCAACTTAGATCCACTTAATTACAGCAGTTCCCATTATTCCACATTCATGGCTTGTAGTGAAATTAGGACTTGTACCTACGCTTCGATACCAGATCGAAAGATACTAGCCACGAAGCTTGCGCTCACAACCGACAAGTACCGAGGATGCAATAATAACTCCAATCAATTAAGAATATAGCAGCTCTCATTTATCTTAAACATGGTTGAATAAAGACCCATGTCTAAAATTTGACTCCAGCACCTCCGGCCACGAAGTTCACGATTTCAATCCTTACGAAATCAAATAGTTTTAATACGCAGAGAAGTTTCGAGAAAAATATATAAAGGTATCTGACTACCCTAAAATCATGATTTTTTTAAAAAATTGACACGTTTTTTTATGATTTTATTTTATAGGCCATCTTATAAGCCTTATAAAAATACCAAGTTTTTTAATTTCCATTCACTAGAACAAAAACTACAAGTGTTTTAGTAAAAGCAGGTGCCTCAACTTTACATAAGATGTGAAACTTTAAAATGCGTTTTACTTGAAATGTGTTTTCTTAAAGCTCAAACGCGCGGGGACAGAGATTGCACAAAAAGTTTTTAAAATAATTTGCTGAAATTTTTTGTGTATGTTCTGTATACACAGTAGAAGTGTTTTAACTTTCAAGTTTATCAATCCCTGTTTTATTACAAAATTTACAGTTCTTTATGTGAATATAATCATTGTTTTTTTAAGCAATTTCATATAATAACTAAGAGATAAAGTGCTCTGGTTTTTGTAAAAATTAAAATATCTCTTATCTTGAAGGTCATTTCAAAAAAAAAAATAGCAAAGTGATACATCAAAATTGAAAAAGTGAGAATTTGTTCATTGACTATTTGTACAGAGCGGGCCCCGTTTATGTGATTTTTTATCAATTTTTACCCATTTTTTTTTCCATTTTAGGAGTAATAATTTATTTTTCTCTTCTTAATTCTAGACTTTTTTTCTTAAAATGTATTAAATAAATCTAAAAACCACAAAAAAATCTGATATCTTCATTTTTTTAAAAAAAAAAAAGTTGTCGCAAGAAGTCGGATACCTTAAACTCTATAAAATTAAAATTTCCATGAGGGAAAGATAGGAAAATAATTTTATAGAGGATTCCCATCATTATAACATGCGCCAAATTTAAAAGAAATTGAAATTACCTTTAATCCTTCTATAAGTGAGTGTGAGAATTGTATTAACGTCACCTTATCAAGCAACACGAGGGCTATTGGCAGAGTCCCCAAAGGTACCGAGCTCCTCCGAAGAGGGTTTAGAGCTAAAAACCGATCCCTCGGGAAACAACTACTTCCACCTCCAGTTCGTACTGAAAAAAAAATAAATCAAAATTTACATTTTAAACAGCACAAGACTGTAAACTAACATAATAAAGATTTAAAAGTAACTGCACGATATACATACGTATTCATAATACAAATATACAAAGCAAAAATAATAATAATAATAAAAAAGAAAACAGAAAGAATATAAGAGAAGGAAGAAAAATAATATACATTATTCCAGCATTCTTAAAAATACATCAAAAATAGTAAAAATATCCAATGCAAATACACCGTACAGACCCAAAGAGAGAAAGAGAGAGTGTGAGTGAATATGAGTGAATATTAACGTCGCACTGTTAAGTTACACGAGGGGTTTTTGCGACGGACCACGTAATTTTGAACCATGGTCAAGTGACGTGGACGACACCTGAACTGGCACCCCCCTCTCCTAACTACCACACCACACCAACGGGAGGACGTTTCAGTTCTCGACAGATTTAACGTGCATCGCTGCCCTACACGGCGGGTCTTTAGTGGTACTGAACTTGAACTCAGAACTCTTGCCTGTCACGATCCGATACCTTGACCACTGGGCTACCGCAGCCCTCAAAGAGAGAGAGAGAAAGCAGGAAACATACAATCATAATGATAATTATAAATGGACTCTAGGGGTCATAAAGCCTGACTGATGCCCCGTTCATACCTTTTATAACATCCAGCTTGGAGTCTAAAGCTGACTTTGCAGGGTTGCCCTAATATTCTTCGTTGTGTACTGTTAGGACACATTTCATTTAAAATGAAAAGAGAATATTGGCTATTCTGAAGCCTTTTTTTCCTACATATGTTGAATTTCCACAAAAAATATCCCCCCTGTGTAAGAAAAGGATTATTAAAAATAAAAAGTTACAATTTATGATTCAAATTTTTTTTAAAAAAATGTCTTTTTACTCGTGAACAAGTTGATTTTATTGTTAAGGACTTTCTAATATAGTTGAGTCAGTTGTGTTTTTGAACAACATGAATAGAACAAGCTCACCAGCAAGATACTACGATAACTGTAATTAAATCCATAATTACCTAATTAATAAAATATTTTCCTTTTTAATGATTTTGTATTTAGTGCATTCCTTTTAGACATTGCAAATTAGTTTAAAACGAATATAAATAAAAAAAATAAAGGAAGTAAATTAAATAAAAATGTTAAAAACTTTCTGTCATCATAATTTCAACAGTAACTAATGCTTGGAGCAAATTTTTATTATTATATATGAAGCAATTTTCTATGCGGTATCTACTAGCAGCCTTTTTTTTAGTATTAGAATAGAAATTATATATAAAAGATATTAAAGGCGTTGCTTCTGCATCTCATTAAATTTCATTTTTTTATGAGCCAAACTCAATGAAATTTAAACTTTAACAAACCCTTAAATAACCATAGAGGGATCGATAAAAAAAATAAATAGCTGATCATGTGATTTTTTTTTTTACAACGTATTAAACATTTCAATCATAACACAATAATAATCTTGAAGGAAATTCAAATAACTTTATTCCATTTGTTTCAAGCTTGTATTTGTTAAGCCCTTTTGTTTTTTCAGCTATACTGGATTAGTTTAAAACAGGGGTCGGCAACCTATGGCATGCGGTACAATTTTCAACGGCACTCTGCAAATTTGTCAAGTTTTGAGTAGATGGAAGTTCATAAATTTGTTACGGACCTCTTATCTGACAAACATTTTCAGAATAATGAACATTTACGGAATTACGAAAAATTCTGAAAGATTACTCTAAAGATAAACTTACAGCTATTTTGGAAATTATTAAATGTTATTTCCTGAAGAGAGAACACATTGCATGTACTCTGCTTTCCGCTTTGGGTTCCCCATATCAAAGTAAAAAATATCTTTTCTCATATGAACAATATTTCGAGTCTGCAAAGAAATTGTTTAACAACTGAATGCTCAGAACTGTGTTAAATTGAAAATCACACATTATACCCTTGATTCTTCGATGTGAAAGGAGAGAGGTGCAAACAAGTCTCCATTAAAATTTTTATTTGTCTTTTTATTTAATTGTGAAGAAGGGAAATATTTATGTTTTATGTTATCTATTTCTTGTTCTAATAAATGTTTAAAAATACATAATATATATACACAATTTTAATTTTATTGTTGATAAAATAGTTGTATTTTATTCTGTTTATTTTTACGTTAAGAAATATCTTTAAATGATGCAAAATTAATAAGTAATAAAACTATAAATCTAAATTATTGACCTCTATTCTCTAATTCTTCATGAATTATCACGAGAATTGAATTGTTTCAAAGCTGTCCTACTGAGTGCCACGCTGAATCATATTAATATTTGTTTGGTACGCCACAGCTAAATGGTTGCCGACCCCTGGTTTAGCATCAATTCAAAAGTTCTTCAAAATTCTATTAAAATGGCTGCATTAAAAATGAATTTTCTGCATGTCAAACTCAATAATTTAAGAAGGATATTATTCACAAAGTTTTAAATTCTTTATCACTTGAGAGAAAAAAAAATTATAAAAATTATTTTATTCAATTCAAGTCATACATGCGAGATGGTTATATCCTGGCAAATAAGAATAGAAATACTTTGATAAAAGAAATCTAAATGTTTTTCGCTTGTGTGTGTGCATAGAAAAGAATAAAGAGTCGTGTTTTCAAAAGTTTTGGAGCCAATAAAAAGCAAAGCAAACGAATACATTGCGTAGCTCATATGAAATGAAGTGGTACTTCCATTTCAGAATTCGTTTCAGGTTGATTTTAGCTTTTGAGAAACGGGAATAGAGCTGTGCAAACTAAAATGGTTTTATAACTCAATATTCAGAAGTATTGTATCATTTAATTCGAAAGAGATTCACATTTATTGTTTGTATATACTTTATTTCGTAGAAGGAGCATATATAATTTATAAAAAAACCCATTTATTTGATAAAAAATTTAATATTGAATTTGCTTTCAGCTTGGGAATGAAATACTTATTACATTTTTTATATAAATGCAAAAAGTGTTTTGTAAATGTTTTGTAGGTTGTACGTAAAGGTAATTTTGATTGAAATTTTTTTCGGGGAATGAGAAAAAATTAAGGAAAATTAAATGTAAATGGATATTTGAGAGAAAAAAAATCCTTTTTCTTCTTATAGATACTGTTTTCATATTCGGAAAAACGTTTTACCTTGAAAAATTTGCTCTTGAAATTCTGTTCCTGATTTAATTTTGTTTGTTTTTAAATTTTGAAATTGCAATGTCATTTTTAAAGCAAACAACAAAACAGGAATAATTACTTAAAAATAGAATTAGAAGCATAAAATAATTACAAGATAGCTCAAAAAGCTCTAAAAATATATAATAACTGCGTTCATTATAATTGATCAACTATTTGTACTTATATTACATCTTTGGGTGTGTTTTTAATGGTTTGATAAAGAGAAAGATTCCTATATATTTTAAAATATTGTATACCACTTTACATTAAAATGCAACTAAAAATCAAGGATTTGCAAACGTCAATTTTGAATGAGTTGAAGAAGATGCATTATTATCCGCATGATTTGCCAGTCGACCAAATTTTTTTAACTGAATTAATTTTATGTTCCTGAAAATGAGTATAACTTGATCAATTTTAGATCGTTCAATTTGGAAGTAATGAATTCGTAAATTTGTGAAAAGGCTTTAAAGAAAAAACCAGAGCAAAGAGCCCCGGCATATCAAAGTACTTTGAGTGACACTATGGAGACCTGCAAACGGGAAAAAATAATGTGTCCGACTACGTTCGGAACCGTGATTTTAAAAAAGTGCATAAATGGATAATTTTCATGATATTTAGAGTCACTTAGATTAGAAAATGTACATGAAATTGTTTTAAGAATAGTATCACAATAAAAAATTATTTAAGAACAATATTTTGACAAAAAATGAACATAGAATGATCCATTTTCAAAATATTCTGCTTTTGTAAAAAACGCTTCTATTATAATAATATTTTGCCTGTATATAGCTCAGACCTCTGTACAGAGGCTTAACTATGATTTTTTAAAATTCACAATATTTTCAGAGTTACAGCCAATTGAAATAATTATCAGCGTTTTTTTTCTTAAAATTTCTCCCTTCTGTTGCCGTAAAACATGGATAAACCCACATCTAAGTTATATATTTCAAAAATTCTGGTTGAGCCTCTGTACAGAGGTCTGGGCTATGTACTGGCAAAATATTATAATAGAAGCATTTTTCACAAAAGGAGAATATTTTGAAAATGGGTGATTCTATGTTCATTTTTTGTCAAAATTTTGTCAAATTAAATCATTTTTTACTGTAATAATATTCTTAAAAAACAATTTTATATACATTTTCTAATCCAAGTGACACTATATATCATAAATATAATCCATTTACACGCTTTTGCATAATCACGGTTCCGAACGTAGTCGGTTACCTTAATAATGAACAAATAAAAATAGATGGTGGATCAGATATAATCACATACAATGATAGTATTGATAATATCAATTCAATCCTCCGGAAATTTTTGGACACCAATTAATAGAACCATGGCAAAGGCCAATTAACTTAAAATTAATGGTCAACGAAAGTTATAGAGTTTCTGTTATACAGCTGGAACTAATTTATTTATTCTTCAGAATTGGTGTAGTAAAAGACTAATATACAGATATTCAAAGCTTCTCCGTCATATCCAAGCCATGGAACGCTGCGACAAACATAAGGTAAAATCATTTCGAAAGTGTTGCTTATTTTAGAAAAAAAAAGTATTTTTAAGAATTTTGTACTAACAAATATTTTGATTGTAAAAGTTTTATTTTTTCTCTCTCTTTACTCAGGTTCGAAACTTCCCATTTAGAATAATAATGCTATGATATTGGTAAGTTAAATACTTTTAAGCAAATGACTTAAAACAGCTAAGCTCTTCCATTTTTCAAAACTTAAGATATTTTTTGAAAGATTAGTATAGATCGATTTTTTTAAAATTTTTTTTTATTCTTTTTGCCTTTTTACTTAGCTAAGACATAGGCAACTGTTTTAGAGCGCACTGACCGAAAAAGGGGAAACAATATTTTTTGGCTCACCTTTCTGCTTACCCCCAAGTTGCCTACACATTTAGTCATGTTTTATTCCTTTTTTAGCTGAATACATACAATAAGCAAAGTTTTAATACTTGATTTCTTTCTTGGTGTTGTGTAATTTTAATGGTCAGCTGTATATATTTAGGAAAATATGCTTGTGTGCTTTAACGATTATTACGCATTTTTATTTATGATTTAAAGTTTTCTGATTATATTTATTTTAAAAGTATTATTATTTCATTAGATTTGAATTAGCTTTTAATGTTTAAAATAAATGCATCCTTTTCGTAACAGTAAATTTTTTTAAATTCCATAAGCTTCCGTATTGGCTGTATATTCTTTCTTGCTTTTTATCATCGAAAAAAAAAAGTTTTAATACCTATAAAGATATTAATTAAAAATTGGCACAAAAATACAATGTTAGAAGCAAAAACAATATGTATCTTTCTTATTGACCCAAAACTAAGTCAATTAGAACTAATAAATGTAAAAATTCTTGAGAAACGTATTGTGAAGAGCTAAGATACAATTTTAGTTTAATTGATCGAGATAATGATGTTAAAACGACTAGCCAGCTGCTATTAAGTAAGAAGAAAAATAATTTTTTTTTGTCGAAAAGAAATATTTTGAAGCTGCTGTAATCTGGAAAATAAACAGTTTGAACAGCAAACTAATGAGAGAACGAAAAGTATGTGTTTGGAATTTTGCCAACAAAATGATACTGTTACTAACTTGTCGCTAAATGAGATTTAAGAACCGTATTAAAGATAATATTATTAAGGATTTGTGTTTCTTCAATTTATTTTTACAGCGATTGAAGCTTGCTTGAATTATTTATTTCAGACGCCCAATTTATTTTTTAATAAAATTTTTTTTTTCGAAAACTTGCCATGACCTACAGAACTTTTTTGAATTCTTCAAAAACTTTTGGGAATTGTTTTAATCTCAGAAAATTCTTAGGACATAAATTAAAATATCTCGGAATATAAAGAGTTTTCTTTCGTTTCATAATTTAAAACTTTTAACAATTTAATTACTTTTTCTTATGAATTCGTTATATCTATACAGGTATATATTAATTTAACGCATGGAAGGATTCAGATAGACCTTTTGAAAGAAATCATTTGTAGTAAATGGAATACAGAGTATCTTAATAAAAGCAAGAAGGTTATGCAAGTATAACTTTCTTGTTTTTATTTACCTTGTGACTAATAAGGAAAATAGAACCTTTCTAACACATACACACAATTATTTGGCCAAACCTGATAAATAGCTTAAATTTCGGCTTATTTTTATTAAAAAAGATTTAATTAGACTAGAATGACATTCATCTGTAGTTAGTTTACCTTTATAGAACCTTTTTATGCATATTGAATGCCATGGTCAAAACTTGGGGAAGCATTTTCATCTTATCTTGGTAATAAATACTAAGCACACTGAAGTAGATATGTTTGTTTTCTTCAGAATTAGTTAGAAATTGATATTTGAATAGTAAATGTATCGATTTCGAATGATAATTTTCTGTTTTTTCTTTAAAATGTAGTTTCATTCATTTATATAGCAACTAGCTGTTATACCCGTTCTTTGCACGGGTGAATTGAAAAATTAAACAATACAGATTGAAGGATAAAGTTTTTAATGAATTAATTTTACGTGAATTGCAAATTAAACAAACAAACAAAAAAAAAAAGCTTTTTGCATATCTCAGCTGAATAAAAAAAATCCTGTTTGTTAAATTTTAAGTCTGTAGATGTAATAGCTGATAAAAAGGATTTTTTTTGTCTATAACTCCCCGTAACTCTCTTGTGCGTCGATTTTTGAAAACACCTTCCTAAGCTGATCTCTTCTGAGCAAAAGTAGCACATTGTTACAAATTTTGTGTAATGAACATTAAAAATAGTATAAGTAATTTATATATCTGGAAGTGTAATACGTTAATATTACATTTTGCTGTGTTTATTTTATGTTAAAATTGTAATCAGTCTCACACTCCGCCTGCTCAAGCTTTCGCAGTTCCTAGTGCCTGGTGTAGACAAAAAAATGCAAAGTTTTGCTTCATACATAAAAGATAGATATATGATGGCACGGGATTTTCTGTAGATGGCAGAATTTTTTCCTACTTACTTGACAATTATCGTTATATTTTGGACACTTCACACAATATCTTTATACATTATAGCATATGTGTTATTCTGATGTATAAGCTATATTGTTGCAAAAAGTTTCATTAAAATCTATTCATTTGTTTTTGCGTAAAAGAGTACCAAACATCCATACAAACTTTCACGTTTATAATATTTGTAAGGATTGGTGATGAAAATTATGATTGGTCATGTGTTCATCATCATAATCAGATTATTCTTGTGCTCTTTTGGGTGACCAACTTTCTTAAGTTCTTCTGTATACACCAAAGGTGTCAAACTCAAAGGTTAACTTGGGCCAAAAGAGCAAGGTTTATCTCTAGGTGGCCCGCATGAAAAAAGAAAAAAATTCCGACCTTTCTTTGAATATTGATTATTTCGAATAATACATTAAGGTATCCGACTACGTTCGGGACCGTGATTTTGCAAAAGCGTATAAATGGATAATTTTTATGATATTTAGTGTCACTTTGATTAGAAAAAGTATATAAATATGTTTTAAGAATATTATTACAATAAAAATGATTTAAGTACAACATTTTGACAAAAAATGAATATAGAATGTCCAGTTTTCAAAATATTCTCTTTTTGTGACAAATGCTTGTATTATAATAATATTTTGTCTGCATATAGCTCAGACCTCTGCACACAGGCTCAACTAGAATTTTTGAAACATATAACTTAAAAGTGGGTTAATCCATGTTTTACAACAACAGAGGGGAGCAATTTTAAGAAAAAAACGCAAATAATTATTTCAGTGGGTCGTAACTCTGAAAATAATGTGAATTTTTCAAAAACCCTTGCTCAGACTCTCTGGAGAAGTCTTTACTTTATATAAGCGAAATATTGTTTTTCCATTTTTTATAAAGGGAGAACATTTTGAAAAAAGTTTATTCTTAGTTAATGTTTTGCCAAAATATTGTATTTAAATAATTTTTTTTTGTCAAAATATTTTGAAAACAATTTTATACATGTATTCTAATCTAAGTGACACTAAATATCATGAAAATTATGCATATATGCGCTTTTTTAAAATCACGATTCCGAACGTAGACGGATACCTTAAAGAAAACAAATATAAGAGAACAAGAAAAATTTATTGTTTGCGTCCTGATCCTTGACATCTCTTCTCTGCTCCTATATTTCCAATTTAGGGTTTTTAAAAATTTTATTACATGTTATTCTGTGCCAATATATTTGCCAGGCCGTAAAAATGTTCGGTATGGGCCACATGTGGCCCACGTGCCACGAGCTTGACACCCCTGATATACACATATACGTAATTCTTATTGACTGGAAAATTATAAATTAAGTTTTTACTAAACTATCCATTAATATATAAATAATTGAATATGGGAGGCACATTATAAAATAAATGGGTAAAATATTAAAAACAAGCTATAATCTGTTTAGTATTAAAATAGTTTCATTTTTTAAATGTAAAAGTACTCAATTATTTTATAATTTAAACAGCGTAATTTAGAAAAAAATGTCAGAACGTAGTAATTAAAAACCAATTCGTTATATTCACTCGACCATTGAGATTACACTAAAGTAAGAACAATAAAATAATATAGTGATCAATTTTAAATTATATTTTTTTAAGGATACGTAAAAGGTTGTATCATTCTATTTTGTAATGTTATTGTGTGTGTGTGAACCTATTATTCCTCTACCATTGTATAAGAGTTTCCATGTAACTAAAAATCAGACATTCACATAGATTTTAAATTGAATAATTTTGAAAAAATAAGATTGTAAAATAAATTGAAAACATATATTTGGAGAGGAAAAAATATGTAACTTGGTTCAATACTATTAAGAGTCACAAAATCAATTAAGAAATCAAAATAGGAAGTTAAAGATTGTTAGTATAAGATATTTCATGATATTGCTTCCTGCTTTCAATATTTTTATTATTTCAGAGTTTTTTAGATTTAAAATAACTTTGCTGAAACTCTACTAAAAGTTTTTTAAAGCCACTTTTGGTTTTCTACAGCACTTTGGAAGTTTAAGAAAAACACAATCAAACAAGATAATATTTTTCTGTGCTAAGACTTATTCTTACTACTATCTTATACTTACTATTTTATAAAATTAATATATATATATATAACTGTTTGGTAAGTTTAGAAAAAGAATGAGCCTGGTTAAGAAAACACCAAACAGTTGATAATGGGAGGTCTTAACATGTTAATTTCAATTTGTTTCTAAATTCTTCACGTGGAGTGGTGTGGGAAGTTATGGATGCAATTCACCCTTGTTTTCACGTTATTAAATGAACGTAGTTTCGAATTAAGACATGCGTTGCTGATAACTCGATTCATAATTTTAGTGCGACAACATTTTGCAAAAATGAGAATAAGTATAAATTTATTTTCCCCATTATATACTGAAAAAAGAATAAAAAAAATCACAGTAAAATGAATAAAAAGGATAATAAGTAAAGAAACAGCCCTCACTTGTAAATTACATAAACATCTTGTTTATTAAAAAAAAATTTTTTTTTAAAATGCAAGTACTTCTCCAAATATCTGTAAAAGTGTTTCTAGGGTGTTATTATCCTTATGGCAGTAAAAGCATAGAACCTTCGCTTTAACTTAATTTGTATGCGAGTGTGTCTTTATATATTACCTCTTTTTTTATTTAAAACAATACGTGAAAAACAGTACACTGAAAAGACATCTAAATTGCAACTTAAAATAGTGCAATATTTTTTTCTATATATTTTCTAATATAATTAAAGTGAAGTATGTTTATATTGAATATTTCTCTTCACGTGAGTGTGTGTGTGTGAATATTAACGCCGCACTGTTCAGCTACACTAGCGCTTTTGGTGATGGACCTCGTAATTTTGAGCCATGGTCAAGTGACGAGGACGACTTCTGAGATGGCATCCCACTCTCCTAACTACCCCATCACACCAACAGGAGGACGTTCGAGCTCTCGACATATTTAACGTGCATCGCTCCCTACACGGCGGGTCTTCAGTGGTACTGGGGCTAGAACTCATGACACGCCAGCCACGAATCCGTTACCTTGACCACTAGGCGACCGCGGCCATATGTTTCTCGTCACAAACGATGCGTTTAATGTGTGAGTTTCAAAGCGAATGAGTGAGTGAATATAAACGTCGACCTATTCATCTACATGAGGACTTTTGGAATGCGACCTCGCAACTTTCAACTATGGTCAAGTGACGAGGATGACGCCTGATCTGGTACCCCTTCTCCTAACTTCCGCAACAAAGAAAGGGGGGCGTTTAAGCCCAGACAGCAGATCTCTCTACAGCAGATCTTCAGCAGCACTGGACTCGAACTCATGACACGCTGGTCACGAGTCCACGACCTTGACCCCGAGGATACCTTGGCCCCGCGTGGGTTTCAAAGGAAACTATTAAAGCAATATTTGTTTTGGAATTTAACTAATGCTAATGTCAATTTGAGTGAGTGAGTGAATATTAACGTCGCACTGTTCAGCTACACGAGGGCTTTTGGCGACAGACCTCGTAACTTTGAACCATGGTCAAGTGATGAGGACGACACTTGAGCTGGCACACCCCTCTCTTAGCTACCACAACACATCACGGGAGAACATTTGAGCTCTCGACAGATTTAACGTGCATCGCTTATCTACTCGGTGAGTCTTTAGTGGTACTGGGCTCGAACTCATGACATGCCTGCCATGATCCGATACCTTGACCACTGGGCTACCGCAGCCCTATGTCAATCTGAGAGCAGAAATTCTTGTTGTTTTGTGTTGTTAAGTATTGTGTATCTTCGTAAGGTGTTGTTAAGGGTATAATATTAAGAAATAGTTTTAAAAAAAAATGGAAGCGGAAAACATGTTTTTTAAAGCGGTTTGTGTGAAGGAGTGTGAGTAATATGGTTATACATATGCTTTTAAAGCATCAAGTAATCCTTTGAATACATATTTAATAAACAAAATTATATATTGTAAACATAATACAAACTAAACGCATAGTAAAAAGAAAGTCAGACTTTTTTGAGTAAATTAAAAAATCAAAAATTTAAACGGATGAACATTCAAAATTCTTTTAGCGTTTGATTACACAAATGAAAAAAAATAAACAGTTACGATTGGAAAGTACACATTGAATAAAGTAATTAAATTATCTAATTTAAAAAAATAACATATTTTAGTAACTTAAATGTTTTAATTACGGTAATTTTCTTTTCAAACAAAATTTTATTATTTTTTTTTTTTTTTTTTTTTTTTTTTTTGCCTTACATAGAGGGTGAATTAAAAAATTGCCTTGGTCGTCATTTTAATTGTGAAGATAGTATCCTTTAAAACTAAGAAATACTTAAATATGTATTTTTTTTTCTGTTTTTAAACAACTTCAGTTGCTTGTAGATCGAAATCAATCGTCACCTGATATCATAAGTAATCAGATGTTTAAAGGTAAAACCTTCTTAATGTTAGTTTTCTACATACAAGTACATCATCACCCAACCAACTCATGAAAAATATCAATATTCTGTGCCCCCAATTTTTTTTTTCAGTCATTTTATCTCAGAACTGTATATCTGAAAAATTAATATTTAAATAAGTCTTATTAAATAATTTTTACTAGATAGATGTCAAAAGAATATTTACTTGTCAAACACGAAAGATGTTAGATGATCTTTAAAAAATAATTACTATTCTGAAAAAATGCATTTTTTTAAAAATATATTATCGATGCCTTTAAAATCTTAGCTTTTTCTTGACTAGTGTTATATAAAATCAATATCAAATATTTTTGAATTTTTTATTTGGATATTTCATTGTTATTTAATTAATTAAGAATTGCAATGATCTTAAACTGTGAATATTTATACATATATATTCTGTAATTTATTTGAATTTTTTTTTTTACTTCTGCAATTGCTTTTCTTTAAGTTACATTTTCTCTTTATTTTTTTGCGTCATTGTTATATTAACCAGTTTTCGTTTTACCTTCTTTTTATGTGTATAATCATAGTAATAGCTAAATAGCTTTTTTACGCCTCGTGCTGCACATTGTGTTGCATGAGGACAGGTTATTATTTTTCAAATAAATTAAAATAATTTAAAATAAGTTAATTTAAATTATTTTTAAATAAGCTAAAATAATTTCTTTTTGTTTTAATACAATTTTACGAAATTAGTAATCATTATTGAATGTAAATGGGAACAAATAATTATACTAGCGCATCAAAGATTACAGAATAAATAGTACAAATGACAAAAATTTCACCAAAATTTAATACCAAAAATAATAATACATAAAAAAATACTGTAAGAAGAATATTGTAATCTTTATCTAAATAAATAATTCTATTGAACTTTATTTTCAACCGAATATTCTGCTTTGATATAAGAATGGATTTGATGAAAAATTATTAATTTCTTCCAAACGTGATGTAATCCATCTTCTGCTTCCTGTCAAAAACCCCATCTCAATTTCATCAGGGTGGGTTTAACGTTGATTCATCTTAAGCAGGATCTGGACACAAGAACTCTTCTGACACCACAGGAAACTTTTTCTATATTTTACAAATGTGTTACTAAGAAATAAAACACACAACTATAAAATCGGATGCTAAATAATATGTTCAAGAAATTTGTTATAATGAGCTCAAAATTTCTATTTCCCTGATAATTTCTCAATGCTTAAATTATTTTATTCTACAGTCAGTGTTTAAGAGTCATGAGCTGTAGAAAAAATTAAATAAAAAACTGCAGCACAATCATACGAATAGGAAAGCACAAGAATCTATTTCCTCGGATAAGCAGTGCCTCTGTTTTAATACCATACGTTTGCAATTTTATACCATAAGGGACAATACAACTAAAACTTAATGTTAATGCCTGGAAAAACAGTAAATACATATTCATATAAGTAGTTTTAAATATTTTCGATAACTTTTGATACTGTGTATAATTTTAACTTCTTTCAATAGCAGTTGCTCTCATTCAATTATTAATAAAAAATTAGTGGCTAAATTGTTAACTCAGTTTTTCTGTTTGTCAATTCTTAAAGTTTGATTTCAAAAACATTTTGCACATAATAATAATTTTTCTAAAAAGCTATGTTTTGATGCATATATATATGTACTTAAAAATACGGCTTCAAAAATACAAGTAGAAAGGATTCTATGAAGAATTTTTTGGAAAAAAAAATGGTACTTATAGTAAAAATATAATTGATAGTTGAGTTTCTCTTGTTGTTTATATAAATAAAAAGTTTCACACAATTTTTTTTTGCTTGTGAACACCCTGAATCCTAACTTTAATTATGTAGATACGGATATACGCATATGTAATATTCCCAAGGGAAATATTTATGTGTAGAATACTAAAAATGAATAATTATAAAAAATTGAAAAAAAGTTTAAATGAAATATTTATTTGTAAGTTATTAAAAGTTAATTATTATACAATAAAATAATATAAAAATTTGAATTAAAGTTTTTGAAATCAAAAAAGTAACAAAATGTTAAATGTAGTATTGTAAAAACATGCAGAAATTCATTCCTAGGGCTATTAAATAGGTAGACCCTCTCTAATGAAATCTCTTTGTGGCTAATGTTTTGATATTAGCATATTAATATCCAGCTCAGAATTTTTGGGAGTTGACCTAAGATAATTTTTTTAATTATATCTGCTTGATAACGATTTTTTGTTAACATCTGCGTTACACGACTAAATCACATTCTATCAGATTGGAAAACAATATTATACATTCAGCATTTTTCTTCGAGAATTTTCCATAGAATTTTTTTTCCTCTTTAAATAAAGAAGACTCCAGAAAAAATACGTTATTTTCTAACCAAGAATATCTAGAATTTTCTGTAAAATGTTATTTTTTGTTATTAAATTATTTTATTAATAATATTTAATAATGAGATACTTAACATAACTAAAAAGAGGGAATCTAAGAGAGCGAAATATAATTTTTTCTTGTGAAATTCCTCAAAGTGCCAATGAACCCCGCTAGAGAAACCCTGATATATAAGAATAGAACTTAAAATATTTATTAAAAAGTACTTCATTTAAATCGATAGATTTAGCTTTGGTTCTAAAATAGCATCCAAAATTTATGTGTGGAGTAGTGAGGTAGGTGTTCGGCAACTTTGTAGCTGTAGCATGCTTAATCGATCTGTCAATAAGATTCAGGGTACCGAATAATAAGAAATATTTAAAATAATTCGATTCTTAAGGTAATGCATGCAAAAAGAATTGAGGTCAAAATTACAGGTGTTTAGAGTTTTATTATATATTAATTATGCATCATTTAAAAGTATTTATTAACACCCGAACATATGTATATTCACCATCTGTGAAAGGCTTGCCTTTGGCAACTACACAGTGAACAATTACGAAACTACTTTCAGTGGCTTTAGATTTAGCTTCAACTGTTTGACAATGATGTTTTCTTTATATCCTGTAGCAGCTCTTTTTATAACCCCATTTCTCTTATCGGTATTCTTAAATGTGTATGTTTAGTTTGAAAATGTCTTTCAACACTTAACATACGCGACGTTGTATATAACACATACCTAATCCCTTCCTTGTACAAAACCATATTCATTCGTCCAAAAGTCTAGAAAACCACGAACATCAAGCTTTCTTCTTTTAGTGTCCATTTGAATTAAATAAGTACGTATGAATCATTGCAATGATTTAATAAATGAAATACAAGCTTTCGCAATAGAACTAAGAATGTGTCGTAAATTTAGAAGTAGCATATAGCACACGATGTGCATCAAACTAAATTATACTTTTGACGGAAATCGTACTCTATATACTTGTATTGGCGCTGTTAACAGAACGGAAGGAGTTAAAATGCTTGAGGTGCAGAAGGCATGTTGTTGTTGTTGTGACTAATGCCACCCGCCTGACGAAGTCAGATCGAGGCCCGCGAAATTCATCGCGGCTAAGGGCTAGAATTTTTTACGCCTGTCGTTAGCCTTAGCTTTGAGCACCATGCAGAGGTGACAGTACGATTTTTCTCGGGCAGAAGGCATACAGAGTGATTTAACTTCATGTGATAAACTTGTAGAGGGGTGTAGAGTGCCACTGAGAATTGTACTCCATTTTAGCATTTAGCACCCGTGCCACATTTGGGACACGTTCCATAGCTTGCCGACTCCTGGTGTAGTGTTTAATAATTATTTTCTGACAAGATGCGTGTAAATTAGAATTAAATTTGCTTTTTAATATTTAGTCTGAAATCATATATACATAAATTGTAACTTTTAAGCACACATTTTGAACACTGTATCCAGTTCATAACACTTTTCTCTCTCTTGCAAGAATTTTTTTCAGTTTACAATATGCGCAATAATATTTCTGATGATTATAAATATAATTAGGTAAAATATAATTCTTTTGCAAAGAACAAGCCCATGTTTGATGGAATCTATTTTTTTTTCAAATTTTTTTTCGCATATTGTAAACTGAAAAAAATTCGAATTTATAATTTTCAAATGAAATAAAAATTTAACTTATGATATAAATTAAGTTTTATTATATGAATATGAATAAATTATTTCAAGAAAAGGACAAATAGATATTAAAAAAAAATTCATCTATTATATTTATTAAGAACAAGTAATAATTTATCTGCATACGTGTAAAACTTAGACTGGTGCAATAAGCTTTTTTTTTTGCATACAAATTTCTTACTGAATTCATCCCCTATAATTGCAATTTAATTACATTAATGATAATGTCTCAATAGTAATTAGGATTAATATTTACTATTACAAGAATATTTTTTCAAACATATCATGACGCAAATTTCTTGCTTGAAATTGTATTTTTTTTCTGTCAAAGGAATTAAATAATCTGAAAACATTTATTTATCTGTAAATGCCATAAAGCATGCTTTATTAAATCTATTAGATAAAGTTTTTTTCCTGTATCACTAAGCTTTGTGTTATATCGTTATAAATATCTGTACAGTTAAAAAATGTTTATAACGTTATCTTATTTTATGGAAAGAAAACAGACACAGACTTTAAGAAAAAGGAGACAGGTTTTAAAAAAAAACCTAGTGTAATTTATACAACTGACGTCAGTGTTTACTAGACATAATCTGTAGCCTGTGGTATGACACTAAGTATCGTTGAAGATTAAATTATGTTCATATAATAAATAATTCTGCTTCGCGTAGCTGTATCAAAATATTTACTTGTATCTCTCTGTTCTATCTTCCGAGGTTATAAGCAACTGTTTTATCTCTTCGTATCATGAGCAATCTTTGCAGGAAAAAGGAAATATATCGACAAATGATACAATTTTAATGCAAGGGAAGATAGAAGAGGGAAATTTCCTAAGAATAAAGTTTAGTAAATCCGTAGTATAACATACTTCTAAAACTTCTAAATCAATGAATGGTAAATATGATATATTAAACTTAAATTTCTTTATTCATTCTAATTCGTTTACTGAACATCATCTCAGATTTTACAGAAAAAATTTCACTCCAATACGTCTCTCTCTCTCTCTCTCTCTATATATATATATATGATGTTTTCTGAGTGAGAGATGCCAGATGAATGTAAATAAAAATGTTAAGAACCTATTACTTCATATTATCACTATGAGAAAATAAAATAGTTCATATTTATTCGAGGAAAGAGATTAAAAATTAATATTTTTTGAATCTCATATTACATTATTTTGATTATTCAGTTCATTTTTGGCATTGAGGTTTAATTAATTTCACTTTAATACTAAACTTTGTAAAAAGTAAATGTATACGTCTTTATGTGTTATGTACTATGAAATCTGCCTAAAGAGAATTCCACATTTAATTATTATGTCACTAGAAAAGTTTACAGTTGATTGCTCTTAGACAATGAACTAAATTAATTATTAACCTTTAATTTCTTAAACTTTGTTTTTCTGGGTGATAGGAAAACAAAATACATATTATACTATTGTGAAAGCGTCATTAAAATATATATCTGTCCTAATCTTAAGAAAAAGGATTCGTTACACCTTTGAAATTTATTCTTTTTAAAAAGATTCTGTTTCATGTGTGATTAATTTTTATATTATTCTATCAAATCATCTTTCAATGAACTCACATTTATTTCTCGAAGCTTTTTTAAAAATATAAGAAGCTGAAGGATGTTGTGTTTTCTTTTTTTAATGTGTAACCTTGTTCTTTGAAGCAGTCATTATGATAAATTAGAGTAGTGAATTTCTGTACTTTCTAAAATGACTAGTTGCTAAACATCATTGAATCTTTTCAATGATTTAAATTAAAGAACGCAGGATAATTTAGGGTAATTAGCTAACTTCATGAGTTTCGGTACTAACTCGCAGATCACCTATTTTTTGTTAAAATTTCAAGTTAATTAATTTTTTTAACTCTAAATTTGAGAGTCTGTAAAATAATTAAATTAAACAAAAATAGTTATTTTAACACCCTATAAAGCCATGCTAAGTATATTTACCACCAACTTCATTAACTTTTAAATGTTAATGGGAAGCTATTTTCCGACCAATGATTTACGCTGGCACTTCGGCTAGCACGACACCTGGATTTTTAAGTCTTAAACACAAATGGTAACCCGCAAGTTTCCTGAGCAGTAAGAAAACTGTTCCAGATGACATTCGATTGATTAAAGCTGATATCCATGTGCCAACTTTACAAAAAACATATAGATGTTGCCGTTTGTGCTCCACTCTAAAGCTCATGAGAAGAAAACAAGATACGTGTGTACAATACAATGCCTCACAATGTGTTGATCCTTGTTTTGCGAAATTTCACGGAAGTTGTATGTATAAATTCTTTTATAAATTTCTGAATAAAGAATATCAAATTTATAACTCCATTTGTATATTCTGTATCTGCATATTATGTTATGTATTTAAATCTCATGTAAAAAGAAATGCAAAATATAAGATGTCTTACATTTGAATAGCTCCCAGTGGCATAGGGAAATATAATCCCCAGCAATGGTCTTAAAAATCAAATTAATTTTAGGTGATAAGCAAATTAATTTATTTTTATAAACCATCTCAATCCCAAAAATATTTTAACGCAACATTACTAGAAAAAAAAGGTCTTATAAAGGGTTAATCTGACTTCTGTGTTAGCATGTTTAAAAACTTTGGAACTTTAAACCAAGAATTAAGATTAGACTTTACATACTTTGTATCAGATATTTTTTAACATTAAGGTATCCAACTACTTGCGACAACTTTTTTTTTCAAAAAATTGAAATATGGAAATTTTTTTGTGGTTTTTAGATTTATTTAGTGTATTTTAAGGGGAAAAAATGCTAAAATTAAGAAGAGAAAAATAAATTATTATGATTATAAAATGGGAAACAATTGGTAAAAATTTACAAAAAATTACGTAAGCGCGGCCCACTCTGTACAAAATGTTTATGAACTTATTCTCAATTTTTCAATTTTATTGCTACTTTGGTATTCCTTTTTGAAATCACTTTCAAGATAAGAGATATTTTAATTTTTTACAAAAATTAGAGCACCTTATCTTAGTTATATGAAATTGCTTAAAAAAACAGTGATTATATTCCCATAAAGAACTGAAATTTTTTTAGTAAGACATTGATTGATAAATCTGAATGTTAAAACACTTCTATTATTACACAGAACATATACAAAAAGTTTCAGTTAATTATTCTTAAAACCTTTTGAGCATCTACTTTGACTAAAATACTTGTAGATTTTATTCTAGTGAATGAAAAATAAAAAAAACTTGGTATTTTTACAAATTTAATAATATGGTCTGTAAAATAATATTATAAAAAAATGGTCAATTTCAGGAAAAATTCACGATTTTAAGGTAGTCGGATACCTTAATAGTTTTTAATTTATAAAAACATATAGTATAAAAACTTTGGATACAATCCTACAACTAGGTATTCAGCAGCCGATTTTTAAATAACAAGTCCGTGTTTAGTCCACTTCTAAGTTAAAATTTATTA
>BMAV01021592.1:821268-836161 GCA_019973955.1 Trichonephila inaurata madagascariensis
AACTTTTAATCGGCATTTAAAGGATTAATTATAAATCACACAGATTATTAATATAAGTGTTATTTTTGGTTTTTAATTTTATGTGTGACAAGCTATGGGGTCACTGGTAATTATTAAACTTGTTCTTAGCTTAGTATTTTAAAATTAATTATAAAATACATTGCTGATATTTTTATAGGTGTTTTATATCAGTGTAAATATGTCTTTTATTTTTATTATGTCAGAATATATTTTGTTTACTTTCAGTAAATTAATAATTTTTTAAAAATAATCATTTTTTTTTTTTATTTTTCAATTTGCTCGCGCCTTCCTTGTAGGGTTATCTCACCCCCAAGGGTGCGCGTCCCACAGTTTGAGAAACACTGTTGTACTGGATGCTATGTTGAATCAACTGAAATGCGTTATGTGTGAACATAGTTTACAAATATAACCATTAATGCTGTTATAAGGAAAGAGAAATTATTGTTCACTAGTTCTGACTTTTATTGATATACTGTTTAAGGAAGGAAATATGACTATATACGAGGGTGGCCTGAAAAGTTTCCGACCTCAACGTGAAGATGGCAACACTTGTCAGTAAAAGCTAGTGAATTTCTCTGTTCATCTGTTAACAGTTACTCATCAAAATTTCAGCCATTTTGGAAGTGCAATTGTTATGTAACAGTCATTTGGGTGAGTTGATGTGAGTGTGTTTGTGAAAATGGACAAAATCGAGTTTCGAGCTGTCATTAAATATTTGTTTTTGAAAAGTAATACGCTTACGCAAATAAAAGACGAGTTGGATCCTGTGTATGAGGTTTCTGCACCATCATTTACCACAGTGAAATTTTGGGCAGCTGAATTTAAACTTGGTCGAAAGAGCTTGGAAGACGATGAACGTTCGGGACGTCTAAATACTGCAACTACCGACGAAAACATCGCCAAAGTTCACCAAATGGTACTAGATGACCACCGAGTTAAAGTGAGACATAGAGGATGTTATGAACATGTCAAAAGAACGTGTTTGTCACGTATTAAATCAACGTTTAGGCATGAGCAAGCTGTGCGCGCGTTTGCTTATGTTAGACCAAAAACGTGTTCGAATGAACATTTCCAAAGCTCTGTTCACGCAGTTTAGGCGCAATAAATCCGAGTTTTGGCACCGATTAATTACTGTACATTAAACTTGTATACACCATTATACTCTCTAAACAAAACTACAGTCCGAATAGTGGACTGCAAAGGGGGAACCGGCTCCAAAAAAAAGCAAAAACTGTTTTTTCGGCCGGGAGAGTGATGGCGACTGTTTTTTGGGATAGTCATGGAGTTATTTTAATCGATTATCTTCAAAAAAGAAAATCCATTACAGGAGCATACTACGCATCATTACTTGACAAGCTGAAGGCAGAACTTGAGGAAAAACGGCCATTTTTGCAGAAAAAGACAATCCTGTTTCACCAAGACAACGCCCCGTCTCGCACCTCAGCGATTGCCAAGGCGGAAATCCACGAATTACGGTTTGAACTGCTTGACCAACCGCCTCAAGTGACTTCTTTTTGTTCCCTCATCAAAAACTCCATTCGGAAGACAGAGATTTTCGTCAAATGAAGAGGCAATCCTCTACGTAAACAATTATTTTGCAGAGAAAAACGCCGAGTACTATATGGACGGGTTACAGAGATAGAAGCATTACTGGGAGAAGTGTGTAGAGTTACAAGGAGACTATGGTGAAAAATAAAATAAAAATTTCAGAAAAAATGTCTCCTCTCTTTGTTAGGTCGGAAATTTTTCAGACCACCCTCGTATAATATTTTTTGGTGACTTTTTCAAAATAGTATTATTTTAAACATATGTATTAACCGTTATTATCATAATAGTGAATTGTAATTAATTAATTCTTTAATTACTTAAATTGACTTATCGTATGATTTAATTTTTCAAGAAGGTCACCGTAAAGAGAAGACTGTAAACATATTACAAACAGCTTCAATATAAACAAAAAATTTTTTAAGTATGTATATTATTAATTACTAGTGACAATTCTTATAAAACAAAAATTTACTATTCACATGTGTATCGAAAAACTAAGAAAATACATGATTTTTTTTCCTTGTATCATAAAAATTCAAATGATCCGCATAGCGTATTATCTTTTAGCGGAAAGAGGGAGAAAAACTAAGCTTTTATAGAAGATTTAGATTTTGAAAGCAAATGTACTACTTTATGCTCCTTTAAAGGAGTAATAATGCACTATTCTAAATCCATAGGATTATCTTCTTTAGTAGGTAATACCTCTGTTTCCATCGCTTTGTAGTGGGATATAAAGAATATTTTCGATCTTTTTTGTCATTTTTTTTCCAGGTGAATTGTGAAACGAGAGGTGAAATGTTATTTCAAATTTTGTAATGGAAACTTCACATAGAGAAACCTACTTTAACCATTTTTTAGAGCATTTTATAGGGCTTATGTATTGTAAACTAGCAATCTAAAAATCTGTATTTAGTATTTTTTTTTCTGATTACAATACATAGTAAAAACACAGTCTAAATAATTTTTTGCTAAGGATTCAGTCAGAAGAGCATGAAAAAATATCGTTTCAAACACATTTTTTTTTTACAATATCTGCTGTAAAAAACTCTTAAAACAAGTTTAATACTAATCAAATATGTGAGTTGCTATTTAAATTCAAATTAATGACACACTCTAAAACACATTCTAAATATTTTTTTGCTATTGATTGCTGCCAGAAGTAAAATAAAAGTTGCTATTTAAATTCAGATAAATGATACATTCTAAAAACACATTCTAAATAATTTTTGAGCATTCTAATAAATTTTAAAACATGTATTGTTCTAACTAAATATGTGCTGCTATTTAAATTTAAAAATGACAGACTCCAAGAACATACTCTAAACAATTTTTTGTTATTGATACGGTCAAAAGTGCAGGAAAAATATAATTTCAAACTCAATTTTATTTTCAATATCAGCAGCGAAAATCTTTTATAACAAGTTTGATTCTAATTAAACATGTGTTGATGCTTAAATTGAAATAAATGACACATTCTAAATAATTTTTAAGCATTCTAATAAATGCATGGTTTTGATCAAATTTGTGCGTAGCTACTTAAATTCAAATAAATGATACCCTCTAATACATTCTAAGCAAAATTTTTTGCTATTGATTCTGTTAGAGGTGTATGAAAAATATCATTTCAATCTTAATTTTTTTCAATATCAACAGCGAAAATCTTTTATAACAAGTTGGGTTCTAATTGAATATGTGTTGCTATTTCAATTCAAGTAAACGAGAATGTCTTCCTTTGTAGTTACCTTTTACACTTCCGAACAAATTACTGTAAGTATATGCATTCTATTTAAACAAACCAGGTTACGCTTAACCACTTGGACAACACATTGCTTTGACGAAAATTAAGCAAAATGATCCAGACAGGAAAATAATTGTTCATTAAATTATTTAACGAACCTCTGATGTATTCCTCTTTAACCTTAAATAGACCACAATAAGGTGGGATCATTTTATTCTTAGTAAAAGAGATTCTTTTCAGTGGGAGAATAAGTGTCGTCATTTATGTATATTAGCAAATCACGTGATCAGAGGAATGTCACTTACATTCGGAGATCTTTTCATTTAGTATGTCGTTCACCAAAGCGAATTACTTACAAGGGAGATTATGAACTAAAGAATTAGAAGAGATATGGGACTAATTACGTACTCTCCCGTTGATCTCTGGAATTTCCAGGAAGTGCAGTCTTTTTGAATGCACAGAGAAATGTCAGAATGTCACTTTCGCGTTATTTGAGCTCCTCAAGAAGTCCTTTCAGGATTTCAGTGTCTGAGCAAACTTGTTTTTACCGATTAAGGTAAAAAGGTTTAATTGTCACTCACTCTTTTGTTTCTGGTTTTCGGGATAATTACTTTTAGGAAACTTCATGGTTTTTGATTAATTCGTTAAAGCCAGTCGCGGATCAATTTTCATGGCTAGTTTGTGACATCCTACGTTCCTATTTGTAGGAAATAATCTTTATACTTTTTAATGAAGCCTTGAATAAATATTCATTTTATCAGTTTGTCAAAGCAGTTTTGTATTTGTAAAAACTAAATAGTAAAATCGATAAAAACTAAAAGTTTTAAAATTTTGCAATGGTTATGAAATTAAGACACTCTTTTAATGAATATTATCAGACTAAATAAACAAATTTTTAATGAAAAATATTTCTAATTACCATGCTTAATACAAGCGTATTGAATTCTAACATGATGAACAAAACACATGAATATCTTTATAATTAGAGCTCTCATCTATAAGATATATGATAGTTATCCTATTTTCTATATGCCTTAAGTGAGATATGAGTGCAGTGAAAAATTTTATATTTGTTCCATCAGCTGACTTTATAATAATATACTTTGCAATCAGCCGTATTTTATTTACTTATTTCCAACAATATAGAAAGAAATTAACCCTTATACCGTTGAATTTTCGCTATTTAGATCTTCCTCCATCGTTGGGTAGTTTTCTTCCCTCTTTTTTTTTTTTTTTTCATTTTCTCCAAGGCGTGCTTTTTTTTTCTTCTGAAATGTGAGTTTAGTATAGTTTTTGTTACTTTAGCCTAATCAAATAATCGAAATAACGAATCTTAAATAACATAAATCTTAAACAATGAATAATAATATGAAATAAATGATTAGTTAATCAAAATAATCAGCACTATAATTAAAATTTTTTTTTAAGAATGATTGTCTATTACATTTACATAATATACAGAATATTATTCTCACTTGACATCACTCGCTTTCAGCTTTTGAAAGCCTGAAATTGCCATTTCACAACTAAAAATGAATTTCTCATTCTCCTGTATGTATCTCGTGTAATATTGTATCTATCATTCAGTCTAGTGTTAACAACATGTAAAGAAATCAGTCAGTTGGTGAGTGTCATGTGAGATGGAAGTAACCCGAGTTGAGCAACGCGCTTACATCAAAATAGCCGTTCTCCAAGGGAGAAATTCGCCCTGTGACTTTGATCTCATTCCCTAGAATAAGGAACCAATACGTGGTAGACGGTTTGCAACACGAGAGGACATTGCTAATGCTGTGCGCCAGCAGGTGACCCGATTCACACATGATGCGGACAATGCTGAGGCTGATGGTATTCAGCACCTCCCACATCGTTGGCAGAGTATGGTGACAGTAGCAAAGGACTACATTGAGGGTCTTTAGGCCCAGGTTTGTCATGTCAACTTTATGTGTACTGTGTTGTCATTCTTTGCACAGTGAATGCCATATTGCCCTGTATATATACTACCGTAATAAATTAGTGTGTTACAATATTTCAATGCTATTCATTGTCCAAACATGTAGTTAACACCTTGTCCTTTCATCTGTATATGTCACATTTTCCAACCGGACTGGTATCTTCAAGAAAAAAAATAGTTGCCATGACTTTTGCCCCAACTCTCGTAGTACAAAATCCAGATGAAGGCGTGCGTTGCTTTCATAGCGTTGAGAGATAGATTAAGACAAGGGTGGCCAATTTTTTCGAAAAGAGTGTTCCTATGTGATAAAAAAAAATGTACGAGCCACTTCCAACTTTTTCAACAAACAAAAGATGAAAAGACGAGAAAGTGTTACTTATAAGCTTATTATGGGATTTTTGTGCAAAAAGTACATTTTGAAGGCAAATCTAATTAGAATGGATATTTAAAAATTGTATAAAATAAATAAAAGACAGTAATACAAACTTAGGTTTTTTTTTATTGTTAATAAACTTTTTACAGTTTCAATCAGTTAAATTACGCGTAAGATAAAACTGATTAACTTGAAAAATTTTAATTCTAAATAATTATTTTTAACAGTCAGTACTTACATAATGGGACTTTTGAATTAGTAGTTTTTTTAAAAAAATTTTTTTTATAAGAAATCATCTATATTAGGATTAGCTCTTGAAGATGCCAACAAATTTAGGTTGTTTTCTGTGCATATCAGCTAGTTTTGAGTGCTACTTTGGTTTTATGCTCATGACAGAAAAAATTTATTTGCAAACATATGTTGATCCAAATTTTGAAATCGCATACAATCACGTACCAACGCATTTCAATAAAATTGAAAAAAAAATATTATATTTTTAATTTTTTTAATTTTTCAAAAAGTCTAAGCGTGCCACTGTTACAACTTCGCCATGCCACACTGTGGCACGTGTGCCGTGGGTTGGCCACCCCTGGATTAAGATGAACATGGCCAGCGTGTGCTCATAACGGCCTAAGGGTTAAAGACTGATATGAGCATCCTAGTCGCAAAGTTTCAGTTATATCTATAAAAACTACCAAAAGTGCAGTTGCTTCCATCTTGCGAATCACAAATAGTAAAATACATGAGTGTGAACGCGTTTAATAAAAGGAGAATTCTTATTTGGTTTTACTAACAAAGGGGTCGAAACACAAAGAGGGATTTTCCGTACCCGAAGATAAGTAGTTCGAAATATTTTGTCCCAAATGCAGCAACCAAGGTCATCATGAGCAACTCACACACATAACCAAAAATACCTTCTTTTTAAAAAAAAATATTATTAATATTGTAATATTGAAATTTTTTTATCTAGTTTGGAGTATAAACTTCACACACACACACAAACACAAATTAAGAGTGGAAAATCTCACATTAAAAAGTTTATTTTAGTGTCTGAAAATAAAAATGAAAAATGTACTTGCAATAAGCATTATTTCTTGCATAAGATATATTTATTTTTAATTGTCATTAAATGCAAAGATAGTTTTGAGGGATACATATTTAAGTATTTAAATTATATATAAGCTCTTTTTAATTATTCAGAATGCACTGATTTCTTTTGAAATCTGAAGTGACAGAAAAAGTTGCGTCACATTATTTTTATACATTTGCAATTAAATAAATTGTTTTAACCTCAGCATAAAATGCACGTTTATTTCTTTTGTACAAGCAGAGTAATAATATGCAATATTTTTCATACAAAGCGATTTTATAGTTAATATTTCTTTTTATTCACTTGCAGTGAGAGTTCATATTTTTATTTTTATTTAATATGTACTTATTTGAAGCATTTGTTTATTGTCACTCAGGAATTTATTCATAATATTACTCATGTTTTTATTCTATTTCACAAATTTGTAGTTTAGTTATGATAACTTTTGTATTTTATTAACATCGCTAGTATTGTTTGTATTAATATATAACATTTAAAGAAAAAAATACTTGAGGAAGTTTGAATGAATTAATTATTACTGTCTCACACATGAAACAGTAGAAAAGACTGATAATCGGTAAATTAAACACTTGCTTGAAAAAGAATATAAATATTAAATTCATGTAGGTTTAGTAATGATATACGTTAAGTACTTTTTAGTAACCAAAGAATATTTCCTCATTTTTCATATTTAAGAGAATCTAAATGAATATCCATAATTTAAACGTACACTTTTTAACCATAAGTATATTTCTTAGACAAAACGATGGTTTATTTAAATAATCTTGCTTTTGAAATAAATATATTCCTTAACCCAATAATTTAATATTTATAATTAATGAAGTAAACTGTCGTGCATTTATTTTCTTAATAAATCTCGTGTTAAAATATCTCTCAATGTGTTATTTATCCTACTGAATAAATTTCTGTTATTATTTAAAAGTTACATAACTTATATCACAAGTAAATAATTGGAGTATGTACATATTAAATATAATAAAATAATTTAAAACAAGTTACTTTTAAAAAAGGTGAAATCAAATGTATATGAAGTAGTCAAACGCGTAATAGTCAGCAAATTATGAAATTAGAAGTTCAGATACGAATAACTGTACATTTCTGATATTTTTTCAAACTACTATTTCCTTAGGATACCGTTAATTATAAATGAATAAATGTTATTCGCATTCTATTCAAAGTTCAGAAAGGAGAATGAAACTGAGTAGCATCTTATTTTTAATTACATATAATACTCTGTGTACTTAATGAGCTGTTTAGAGATGTATTTATTTATGAAATAACGTATGATGTTATTCCAGTCGGAGAGATAAACTCGTAGCCTTTTTTTTTTTTCCTTCTCATTTTTGAACTTTAATCGTTAGTCCGGGGACCGTAATTAGGGTCTTATTTCTGCTCATTTTAAGAAAGAGCAATGGTAAAATTTTCTGAAGTATGTAATTAGATAATTAGTCACTTGATGTCTGGATTACAATTTAATTTGATTATAAAGTCTCATTAGTGAATTATCGCCCATTAGCCTCAATGAATGTTATACAAAGAATTTTTTTCTGCAAGTAACTAACAGAGATCAGTGAGTTGCAATAAAACTGTATTAGCAAAAATAAAAGAGAGAAACAAAGTAAAGACATAACTTAAAATAATTAAAAAGATAAATAAAATAAAAAAAGGGTAAAAATAAAAGTAACTTTTAAAATTATTTATTTTTTTATTTTTGCCTCTATTTTTTCATTATGAATAGTTGAATAGTCGAATGCATACACACATCTACTCGACTATTTTAGATCTATTCCATAAAATTGTGGTTTTTAGGAATAATAGTGCTGAAGAAAAATGTTGGATACAGTTCATTAAAATAAAGTTAAAAATTTAATATATTAAAAAATTCTTTTTGCCCTCAAATACAGTCGAACCTGTTTTTGTACGGTCTTTTTTTACGCGATTTCCTTTCTGCGCGATTTTTTTGTGCGACTTTTTATGTGAGATATTTTTTAATGCGGTGTATGAATTTCAATGGCTTTGGCGCCACTGTAATGTTTTCTATTTATTTGCTAGTGGCGTAACGGAGAATGCTAGAACCCCCTTCCCCCTGAAAGTCAAGTTTCGCCTTTAATATTTTATGAATTGGGTAAATACGTATTTAGCGTTAGTCAAGCCTTGGGCTCCTAGAGTCCTGCTCTCCTCCCCGTGACAGAACTCAATGGCTTTGGTTTCACTGTAATGTTTTCTATCTATTTACCAGTGGTGTAACGGATAATGTTAGGGCCCTCCCCCCCTGAAAGTCAGGTTTTGAATTTAATATTTTATAAATTGGGTAAATACGTATCTAGCGTAAGTCAGGCCTTGGGTCCCTAGAGTCCTGCCCCCCGTGATGCGGGGGTGTACGTTACGCCACTGAAATGTAGACACTTCAAGACGCTCTGTTCATTTGTTATAAACAGTCCCCCGACAATACGCATTCAGTTACTTTATCTCAACGCTCCAGCTGCCCGCCCTTGATTGAAGACGAAACTTTCAATGGCAGTGACATTATCAATAATTTGATGATTTATGAAGTCGGACAAGAAGCCAGATTCTTTGAGAGCGGATAAAAATATGCAGGGATTCAGCTTTCCAACAAATTGGAAAAGCATTTCCTTAATATAGATACCATTTAAGAAAGGAGTATAAAATTCCAAAAAGGGCTTCAATCATGTATAGCTGGTTATCGTGACATTTACAAGCAACTGACCCCCCATCTTTTGTCACAAAATCTTATATCTTTCTTTATGTTGCCAAAAAAATAAATCAATTGAAATTGCACCTTCAAGTGACGAAAGCGATTTTGAACTTATTTATTACAGGACTTTGGATTACGATGAGTAGCGATGGATCATGTATGTGCATTTTAAAGACTTATCCGTATATCCAATGAGATACTATATATTTTTAAATTGTTTCCATGTGTAATATTTAATTATTTCTTTTGTTATGGAAGTACTCTTACATAAATTTCGTAAATAATTGTCACATTTTATAAATGCGACTTTTTTGTAGTATTTCTAAGAATTAGTTTGTTTTATGTAAGAATTTATGAAATTTTTGAATATTTTTTTTTGTGCGATATTTTTATGCGGTCCCTATCTACCGCACAAAAACAGGTTCAACTGTACTGCGTATAAAACGTATATGTCAAGGCCTACGCATTTTATTCTCATTTTTATATAGACATGATAATCACTCGTACCGAAATATACATTAAAATATTATTCTTAGTAAAAGTAATAGAAAGAATAAAACTATTAATCTGATTTCTCCTAACAGCATAAGTTTTTATTTTTTGTTTCGGATAAATCTTCAAAAAGTAAACAAGTTCGAAGGTACGGTGCACAAAGGTATCAATACGTTTCGAATATCGATGCATGTTTTACATCTCGAGTAGTGACTTGCAGGTGAAAGAGATATCGATTACTTCGTGGAAGACATCAAGAATCTCTTAGTAACGCAGAGGAGAGGGTTGTTGGGCTGAATATATAAGCGTGAAAGCTGGAAAACACGCATTTAAATATCAAGAGTAAGGGAATCAAAGGAAACTTGACTAATGTCTTCGTGACTTTTACTCACTAGTTCACTGACCTTAGTTTAACAAAAGAAGACTAATATTAACTGTCTGAAACTTCTCCAGAACAAGTGTCAGTGTCCTAAAAGTTAGAATTGTGTCCTAGATAGAAGAAACACGAACTTTTGACGCGTCACCGGAAATAAAATCATTATTTATGAATGAATTAAAACATTTCCGTTAAAGAAAATAGCTGTATGACAGTTTTAAATGATGCGTTAAAGGATAGTTAATAAGCCAAAAATGAAATAGTTTCTAGACTGAGTGCTAATTAAATTATAAATACAAATTATTCGTTGATGATGTTAGCATTGCATTATTAAAATAGATAATCTCCTCTTGAAAGGAGAATTAATCTTATTTTATTTATTTTAATTATTACAAGAATATCATTTAGAAATATTGTCTAATTTACTTTTAGACTCTATTTTGTCTAGTGCAAAACATCAGTTGGAGTTTAAATTATTTTCCTAATTTATTTCTCTAAACCTTCATTTCATTAATTAAATAAAAATATAAAAAATTTTTGTAAGTGTCCTAATGATTCTAAAACTAACTTAAGAATGCCTGTGTGTTACGATGCAGAATCATTTTCTTTCTCAACTAAATGGATATAAGATTGAATTTAACCCATATTTCTTCATAAATATTAATTAAAAAGAAATTTCTTCAAATTTAGGATAAAAAAAATTTATTTTACAAGAAAAAAAGTAGGCAATAGATGTAACTTTTAAGCCCTTGTAACAATATAAAATCAAGCCATCGAAAAGCAGAAAATTTAAGCAAATATCATATAACATGAGGAAAAAATATAGCTAATTCTAATACTCAGGTATACATGTGCACCATTTGATTTTTTTTTCTGAGGACCGACAACAGAAGTGGGTTGCAATTGACCAAATAATTACAGACAGCTACTGTTAGCTCTTGTTAAGCTTTAGTAATGCAACTATTCGTATGTACATGTTTAAACTATTCGTAATGGTATGGTGCTATATAATATATGTCAATAACTTCACTTTTAAAGATACTTCGTACATAGTTTTTAAATAGAACGCTTATTTTCGATTTAAAGAGTAGGCCGCAGTAGCCGAGCGGTCTAGATACCGGATCGTGGCTGGCTTTGTCACGAGTTCGAGTCCAGTACCACTAAAGATGCGCCGTGTAGGGAAGCGATGCACATTAAATCTGTCGAGAGCTCAAACGTCCTCCCGTTGGTGTGGTATGGTAGTGAAGAGAGGGTGTTGTCAGGTCAGGTGTCGTCCACGTCACTTGACCATGGTTCAAAATTACGTGGTTCGTCGCCAAAAGCCCTAGTGTAGCTGACCAGTGCGACGTCAATATTCAGTCACTCACTCATTCGATTTAAAGAAATTTGTACTTGAATAAAGTCTTAATAAACAAAAAGTAAGTACACATATTGTCCTTAAATTTGAAAGTTGTAAGACTTACCTTACAATCCGGGGGATAACACGCACTTTTAAACAAAAGTTAAAATATAAAAAATAAACAGGTGGGCGTTATATACTGGGTATAAAAATGATAGCTTTATAAATAAAAAAAATAATCATGAACATATATTAGACTTCTACATATTTCGAAATGTTGTTGGTCTAAAAGAAATGACATACCTTTAAAATTTGAAGTTCTAGAGAGAAGCATATTATTTTTTCAAAAATCCGAGATAATACCACGAGAATAAATGATTTCAAAGCATAAAGAGAGTTGCATTCGTACATTTCAGGTTTCATCGTAAGAAAGAGGGAGCGCGTTATACGCCAAATATACTTTAAGAGTACCAGGACGTGCTCGAAAGAGTAAAACAACAAAAATAAGACTCTTTGTTTATAGGACATATATGTTTAAAAATTTCTAATAGAACTTAGATTTTTTTTTTATAATCTCCATAAAGATATTTTAATCATTCTGTAGAAATACAAAAATAGTTTTTTAGTTGAAATTTTTTTTTCTGTTTAATTTAAGTTGGATATAATTTTTCAGATCTCATAATACATGCTTATGTTTAGGTACCATTCTTTTAAACCATTTTTTTTTCTTAAATATGTAAAATATTTTGCACATATATAAAACAATACATAAAATATAGTGATTTACTAATAGTAATTCTCTAATACTAAAATTGAAAAATCGATTTTTTGAATGTGTACGATGTCCTGGTTCCCTTGAACATTAAAAATTGCAGTTAGAAAGTATAGGTGCGTATTATGTGCCAAATTTTACGGTATTTTATGCATTAATATTTGTGATACAAAAATATATACCATTAATCTCAAATTCTTTAATTATTTGTAGAAGCGTTGTTCTCTTGCAGTATTCATATAACTGCCTCAAACTATGATTACAACACAATAAAATGTATACTAGTGCTTTATTTTGTAATTTAAGCCAATGATAGAATATTAATGAAGAATTAAAAAAACATAATCAAAAATGCATTACTTGAATCTATACCATTCTTCAAACTAATATAAGGAATGCCACATGTATCTTTTCGACATGGCTTTATTACTTTCATGCAAAGTTTAAAGTCTGCTAATACAATTGGCCTGTAATATTTTGTTTTATATTCTGACTTCTTTATCATTCAATCTAAATGACGATTAGTTATGGAGAATGTTATTGATATACATATTTTTACAAGAAAAATCTTGATTTATTCCCTATAAAAATTGTGCTTTCTGCAAGAAATATTTTTGAATTTAAAATAAAAAAATCCAAACTTAAATTTAGAAAATTTAATTGTTTAAAAAAAAAACGCTACAGTAATCTTCCCTCTCCAAATAACTGCAAAAATTTGCGGTTTCAAAGCAGAAAAAATTGGTTAGAAAATGCATGTCAATCTATTAGTCTGGAATATTATTGGTTGATCAGACGCTCAAACATAGAAATCTCAACCGTCTCTACCAGACATGCATCACAGTACGTACTGACGATTCAATTTATCTTTCTATTGGGAGAGAGCTGTCAGAAAACGAGTTTTATTCCATTTCTACTTTCATTTTCTAAGGTATGAAATATCCTGTAATTTAGAATTTTCTTGATTGTACAGTAGTTAGATGTTTATTGGGCGTAGAGATTTAGCAAAAATGAAAAATCAGGAGGGCCTGCTTCTGTCATTTTTAAATGATGGATTATTTGTTAATGATTGGACGTATGATTGATGCATGTTTCCAAATAATTTAATCGATTTTCGGTTGTTCGAAACTATGGATTAGAAATGGCTTATATATATATAATGATTATTTACTATCTGATTCAGAAAGAGGCAACACTCTCAATGATGGATTATTATTGACTTCTGCTTATAAGTATGTAGATATTAATGGGCTATGAATTTACATATGAGATAGCATATGTTTTTCTTATATTTTCATTATATCTTTATGTATTAACCAGAAGTATATACTTTGAAAGGAATTTAAATACACTTTAAAAAATGGAATCTTGTACATTCAAATTAAATTTCAATTTCACTTATATATATTTTGATTAACAAATTGTTTGAACTGAAAGAGATAAAGACTGTGACCTAGTGTTACATTTATAAATACACATTAATCGTAACTTTTTCCCTTGAAAAATGAGACTTAATTAGTTGAGCTGATGAAATTTTTTTTATTTAGTGGCATTAATTAAATGTTTAGGTCTTTTATAATCTGATTAGGGTTTTGTCTTAGAGTAGAAACACATACAGGAAAAAATAACTAACAGTATCACAAGCTAACATTAAAAAACACTATCATAAAAAAAGCAACGACAAGCAATCCTTCTTTTTGAGTACAAATACTTTAATAATAAATTTTGACAGAATGCTCCTTTCTTATCACTAAATGTTTCCGCTCTTAACATTTAATAACTAAAAAAATTCAATTGATTTAAAATTTTAAAATATATGTGTTTTAAAAAACTAAGCATAAAAAATCCCGATTACGTTATACTTATATCACTTATAAGACTTTAAGTAATAGACCTAAACATTTCATACATGATATTTTCAAAACGTAGCCATGTTATCCGAATTTGTCGCATGTCGTGGTGGATATCATATGTTCGAGAGTCATGCCACTAAAAATCTACAGTGTTAAGAGGCCGATGCATGTTAAATCTGCCGAGACTCAACGTTCCTAGGTTGGGGGATGCAGAAGGGGTTACCGCTCAAGTTCATCCTATTCCAGGGTTTCGCAAACTGTGAGGTGTGTCCCCTTAGGGGGGGGTGTAATAACTCTACGAGCGCGTGCGAGAATATTGAAGAAAAGTTGAAAATAAAAGACTATTTAAAAAAAATTATTAATTTACTGAAAATAAGCAAACAAAATACATTCTAACAAAGTAAAAAATAAAATACACACTAACGCTGCTATATTACACTTATAAATGTATCAGTGCTGCACAATGAATTTTATAATTAATTTAACACTACTAAGTTAAGAACATTATTAATAATTACCATGACCCCATGGGTTTGTCACATATAAAATTATATACAAAATTAACACTTATCTTGATAATTTGTACGGTTTATAATTAATCTTTTA
>BMAV01021592.1:841161-862668 GCA_019973955.1 Trichonephila inaurata madagascariensis
AATATCATATACGAAAACAGAAGCCATCAAAATTTGATGTAAGAGAAGTTTAATATACAATCTATCTCCTCCGAAGAATATTTTGTTGAAATTTTCAATATTTGTGAGTTTAATGGCTGATAAAACACTTCAATTTTATAGAAGTAGCTGGAATCCATTTACTATAATGGAGTGTTTCTATTTGTTCTATGTTGAAGCCTTTGGGTGCGTTTTCTACACATTTCAGCTGAAAGACAAACTTAATGCGCCCCCACAATCTAAGCTTTTACGGCCCACTTATTGTATGTAAAGGAGCCTTTTATCCGATAAAGAGGAAGTAATAAAACCTGTCATAAAGAATATTACCGATTATTCAAGATTTGTTTACAGCGAATGCTTTTAAACATTTTCACGTCGCTAAATGTGGATTGCTTCCTGACTCTGGGCAATATTCATTCCTCCTAAACACCGCTTCAATAAAAGAATAGAAGGAGAAAAAATCACATTTCATAATATATACCGGGAATTCTTTTCTTACTTTAACCGCTGAAGCTGGAGCTTACTTTTCAAATTCAAATCTCATCCGAGAGACCTCTAAGACTATTTTAATTTATGCACCATCTATGCTTTGTTGACGTTCTCGTCTTCACAAACAGCCTTGAGATAAGTTTTTTTTTCATCCAGTTCTTTAAAACTACAAAGAAATATGTAGATCACTGAAGATTGCAAATAAATTTAAACTACATGAACCACCCATTAGATTAAATCATTTTTATCAGATAATGTAATGCTTATTGAAATTTATATTATTCATATTTCTTTTGTTGAAGCTTAAAAAAGCATTTCGTAAGAGATTAAAAATCAATTTTTAAAAAAAACATTCTCAAGCGATTAAGTGGGTTTCCACTTCAGTTAGTCTACAGTTATTTCAAACAGAATCTTATCAGCGTACTTAAGTAACTACTTGAGGCTATTTAATGCATTTGTTGTTTAAATAGGATTTTATTTTGGATTATTCAAGAGAAATAGTGCGTAGAATAAATATTTTGAAACTGATTCCGAGGAAGAATTAATTAATTTCAAAATGTTTTAATACGTCCAGATTTTGAGAAATGAAAGTTATTGGCATACAATTTTTGCGATCCTCTGCGTGTTTGAAAGTAACTGATAATAGATTGCTTACAAAAATAATATATTTTTGATACTTTTATCGTATACAATGCACTTGAAACAATAATATTTTATTTGCTGTGGGGATAATAGCTGTTTCTAATTTATCAGATTTTTAATTGTTTAATTAAAGTGTGTGCTAGTTAATGAGTGAGTATAACTAGATTTTAGAGTTGAGCATTAATTTAAAAGATGCAAGAATGAGACTTTTTTGTTTTGTTTGGAAGAAGTTTTCTTGTTAATTTTGTATGTCAGTTAATTTGCAAACTTATGAAACGCTTTTATAATCTTTAATTCAAGAATCCACTTTAAATTGAACAAACATGGAAATTCCCATTATAATAAGTAAACTAAATCACAAATTTAAGAGCATAAATAAGCAAGTTTTAATTAAATAAAAAGATAACTTTATTCACGTGCTTTGCTACAAAAAATTCCTAATTTTTTGGAGTTATTGGAAAACTTTGGTTTTGAAATTATTAAATTAAACAATCCTTAAAAATTAATCATTCCTTTAAAATACCTTCTTTATAAGTATAGTTTTCTTTTGCCATGTATCAAGATGTATCTTCTACTTAAGAATATTTTTGAAATACAAATAGATAAGTCATTTTCTGGAACATAATCCGATTGCAATATAAACAATGTGCAAAACCAGGAATTTAATGAAACATTTATAAGAAATTCTAGTATAGTTACACTGTTGTTTCATACTAAGTTTAATTAATAGGAAAGTTGAAACCCACCACCACATGAACACAGAGTTAGCATTAAAGCCTTAGCCGTTGATTTATTAGACATGGTGTAATTGTTTAACAAATATTTGATGTCATACACATTTACTTAAGAGATACTCGGTTACATTATGTTTAATAAACTTAAGTCTCATTTAAAATTATGCTGTCAAAATCAAGCAAAATATCTCGATTATATTTCAATATGCCATTCCTTTTTTTAAATATATTTTGTGTACTTTTCAAAAAATTTCGGGTGTACTACACAAATGCTTTTTAACTATCAATACGTACAACTTATTGCAAATTAATCACATTATTTAACTATAAATTAACATTAATTACTGTGCGAATCTTTTATGACTGAAACATAGTTCTATAAACTTTTGAAACAACTATTAAATGTAATCTCTGATATGTGAACTAGCATGGTCTAGCTAGGCAGACATCAGAGAGCATAGCTCTCCATATCTTTGAAGGGAGTTCTGCTAGGTACAGGAATGAATTTTAGGAATCCGATGTTCGTCTTTAAAGGAATGCAGTTGACTTAATTTCATTTTTAGGATGATAATGCTTTACCTCATAAATTTATTTGGCCAATGAATTTCTGGAAACTGGGAATTCTGCTGGATGAATTGACCACCAAGATACCCAGACCTTAATTATATAGAGAATATTTAGGATATTCACGGTAGAGCCACTGTTTCCCAACGCCCTCTCAGAATCATCTATAAAGTAAGAACCGTGTTACTAGAGGATTGGGATCGCGCGCGCGAATGTCATAGGAACTCATTAATGGTCTCATTTTCAGCATGAATTCTTTTGTAAAATCTACATAACCGAAAGAGAGTACCATACTCCCCATTAGCCCAATTTTCTTTTGTTCCATTTTATAACCTCTCTCTCAGACTTCTCTCCTGCATATAGGATCATGCGTGTTCCATAACTATTGTGTAATATTTTTTTGTATTGCGTTGACCCTTTTTTGTGTACATACCTGATTTCAATACCATTTCTTCGTTTTTTCTGGATATAATTAACTAAAAGTGAAAACTCTTTTAACTTAGAACACCAATTAGTACAATACTGTATATTAGTATGCTTTATCAGCGAAATTTTAAATGTAAACTAATTGAAAAAAACTATATTTCCTTTATGATCGAAATGATCTTAATCAAACATATAATATTCTATTTCAATATACAAAAGCCTTATTAACCTTAAGCATACTAAAGTTTTTAAAAAAATCTATCATAATTTGGAAAAGTTTTTCATATATAAATAGTAAACTTTGCTTCTTACATACTAATCATCGTCTTGGCATTTTTTTAAAATGATTTGTAAATATTAAATAACGTGCATATTTTTTACAGAATGTTTGCCAATTTAGTGAGTTTCATGTTGATATAGGGTTTTATATCACATTTTATTTTATATAATTTCTTTTAATTATCTTTTCAGACAGTAATGAAACTGAAATAATTAACTCGTTCACTGCCTTTTTGACTGTATTAAGCATAAAACAAATTTAAATCATTTTTAAGTGCACTCTTGTTTACACAAGTGGCATTTTAATAACAATTTCAACAAACTCAACGAAAAAATAAGGATTTTCCCCTTCAGACATATTAATCATAGTGTTTTTCGAATGAAATAATCATCAGTATTAGAATTGTGTTTTCATAATAAATATAAATCTGATTCTCTTACATTATTCATTTATTTATATCTCAACTACATTCAACTACACATTACTTTTTAAATTCATCTATTTAGAAGATATAGTTGTACTGTTTTTTGTATAGATTTATATTGCATAAAATACCGGGTGTCCGAAAAGCATGACTTCACTTTAAAATTTAAAATACAAATAAAAAAAACAAATATATTCTTTTACGGTTCTTATGCTCCGTAGAGAAAATATCAAAGTTATTTTTACAATGCTTTATTGCATGATTTCAATATGCGCACCTCAGTCGTACTCAACACATCGAGTCTACACGAGTAACGTCATCTCAGTTTCTGCTAGGGTGGCTAGATATTGTTTTGGACAATACACTACCTGTCGTCATAAAACTTACATGCCACTTATAAATTGTGGATCTTGAAGGTTGGACTGCATTTACGGGTAATTTGAAATTTACGCTATGTATCAGTTGCAGTTTAAATTCGATCGACTATTCTACAACTTACACTTGTGCTTGCGTTGAAGCCATTTTGAAACGAGAATGTTTCAAAATATGCACGTTGTTCCCCATCTAGTTTGCATTGCATTAAGGTATCCGACTACGTTCGAAACCGTGATTTTAAAAAAGCGTATAAATGGGTCATTTTCCATATATTTAGTGTCCTTTAGATTAGAATACATGTATAAAATTGTCTTAAGGACACATTTTGACAAAAAAAATTTATTTAAATACAATATTTTGGTGAAAAATTAACTTAGAGTAACCTTTTTTCAAAATGCTCTCCTTTTATAAGAAATGATTCTAAAATAGTAATATTTTTTTTTCTTATATAAAGTAAAGACTTCTCTGGAGAGTCTGAACTATTTTTTTTTTTTGAAAAATTCACATTATTTTCAGAGTTACAACCAATTGAAATAATTATCGGCGTTTTTTTCTTAACATTTCTCCCCTCTGTTGTCGTAAAACATGGATAAACCCACTTCTAAGTTATATATTTCAAAAATTCTAGTGGAGCCTCTGTACAGAGGTCTGAGCTATATATGGGCAAAATATTATTATAATAGAAGCATTTTTCACAAAAAGGAGAATATTTTGAACCTGGATCATTCTATGTTCATTTTTTGGTAAAATATTGTACTTAAATAATTTTTTATTGTAATATTATTCTTAAAACAATTTTATATCCCTTTTCTAATCTAAGTGACACTAAATATCATAAATATTATTCATTAACACGCTTTGGCAAAATCACGGTTCTGAATGTAGTCGGATACCTTAAACAGAAACTTTAAACATTTCTTAATGGAACATACAAAACCACAAGCAAAAATCTTGGTTTATTTCATTCCTACTATTAGTTCACACTCCTCCTCTCCCTATATGTATTTATAAATTTGTATATCTTGTTCAAATTTTCAATCGTTAATAAAATACTTTTTATTCACCCATTCAAGTTTAAATACATTTTCTTAAACTTGTAAGGGATGGCACTTGATGTTAATGCACTTTTTACATGCATTAATTCATTAACTAAATATAGTTAAAGTGACAAACAAAAAGGATAGTCCAACACCATATATAAAGAGGAAAATCGCTCGTTGTGTCTCTATAGCGAAATGGATAGTGCGTTAGACTTCTAATCGAAAGGTCGTGGGTTCGAATCCCACCTGGGATGGCCTAATTTTATGAAAATGTGATTTCTCTTTTAACTATACTATTTTATTTGAAAAATTAAATTTAATTAATGAATAAATAGTAACAAACAAAATTAACAGCCCAACATCCTATATTGAAAGGAAAATGGTAAATTGCAAGGAAAATCCTTTTCTATTTTGCCACTAAATGTGATTCTGTCACATGTATATACATATTTATTTTAATTGCAATTATTTATAAAAAATGAATAAAATGAAATTTTTCTTTGTTTAACTAAGTAGAAATTGACTTAATTTTTTTTATTACTTATTCTTAATTCATTTTTGAGTGAGTGAGTGAGTTTGGTGTTTTATGGCGCAAGAGCCAGTTTTGGCTATACTGCGCCAAACATTCATAGGTCTGTGGTCTGGACGGGAAAAGAAGAAAAGAAGAAATTGGATGACAAGATGGAGGGTCGAAAATAGAGAAGGATCACTGGGGTACCCCAGGGTCGTGACACCCGTGTTTATCAAAGATAGTAAACCCCTTGGGAAAAGGAAAAGATCACTAGGGTACCTCGGGATTGGTACACCCGTACCCACCTAAAGAAGGTGAGCCCCCTGAGGGGAATTCATTTTTGAAAGTGTGTGTGTGTGTAGCCATACTTTTCGGACATCCTACATATTTCCTGTAAGTAATGATAAATAACATTTAGAAATGTGAGTAGAATTTGAGTCAAATCTAATAATAAAAAAACATAAATGTATTGATTTTTTCACACATAAATACATGATAATCTATCACGTTCCTGCTGTTATATTTCATTAGGTAAGTCGAACTAGATTTTGCCGCCAAACAGAGTAGAGATCAAAATTATCGCTACATTTGTTCCTGGGAATGACTAGTACCACATCTTGGTAAATCATGCAGTTAATCTCTCAATTTAAACCACTAGTACAAATGAGAAAAGTGATGCTCTCTAAGCTAATCTGAACTCTACATTATTAGATGCCAGTATATATCATCTGCACATATTCTGTCCGCATCTAGATCAATCTACTTTACGCATTCCTTTATTCAATTAACTCCCGGTATCAACAGTTAGAGACCCTCAGAAACCTCAGCTTGGATATCTTTCATTACTAACTGAGGAACAAGGAGTTTTTAAATTTTATTGATATATTATTAATTGAGATAACTGCTAAAATGCGGATAGATATATTAATAAAATATTAAATTTTAAGTGCCAAATATATATGTTACATTTTATATTAGTTACACACATTATATGCGTCCTAAAACATCACTACAGATGATTGTGCAAATTCACAAAGCATTTTTTATTTTAATTTTTTATTCAATATTTATTTTATTTTCTTAAAAATAAGACTGGAATATAAAACAATTTTAATGAAAATAACACACGTTTTTTTTTCTGTTACCTAGTTTTGAAGTACATTTAACCCCTCAAAACATTTGCCCGTGTGTGACGCGGGTGAAAATTGCTGGCAAATTTACCCGTGTCACACAGGCTATCTTGTGTCGTGTTATTTTATATGTAATGATTGTCTGAGATTCATTCTAGTAAAAATATATAGGCTAGATTATAATTAAACTTATTTGTGTGTGCAATAGATTTCCCCCCTATGCAGCATCTTGTGGAAACCACTTGGTGCATTTTGGTGATTATCTACAAGTTTGTTAGGATTTCTTTGTTATAACGCATTTATTCGGTGTGGAACAGGTAATCTATCCATTTTTATTAAGTTAAATATCATACAAGCAAACAGTTAACAATAAATTAATTTTCACTAAGTGTTTTTGTAACTTGTTTAGAAAAAGTTATCTAATAATGAACGACTCTGACGATTTTGAATATGCCCATTAATGAAAAAGTTTCAGCAATAAAACGCTTTGTTTGTATTATAAATTTTTTTATAACTTTTACCCCACACCCACTCCGCTCCCTAGTCACCCCTCCCCCCACACACACGTAACTGAAATTTCAAAACATATATAACTTACACTATACCTATATATTTATTTTCTGTCAAAAAAAAAAGAAAAGATAATTTTTACCAGTTTCTTCGAAAAAAAACTCGTTCTTCAAAGGATTAACATAGTTAAACTATGCGTAAAATTACCTAAATGATTGAAAAATTCAAGATAATGATGTGGGGAAAAGAATTATTCTTCGCGTCTTAATAATATCAAGAATATCTGGAAAACATTTCTTTCCATGGGAGAAATAATAAAATAAATTAAAGTGTTGATTACTTATATCTTTAACTCATGTCGTTACTTTGAATTATGAATGAAATTATTTTTGTCTGTAGCCTTGTATTTAAATATGTTTAGACCAGGTATTAATTTTAAATAAATATAACATACAATACCAAGATCTAAATTCAACGAAGATATTTTGTCATCAAGTGTAAGGGACTTTTCCTATAAACTAGAAAGTATATTAATATATGCAAAACTCTCTGTCAGGGAAAATTGATTTTTATTTAACTAACTAAACTAAACAAGCTTTCCCTGTGCTTTGTCTTTGGAAAATACTTTTGCAAACATAGTGACTTAATTAATAGTATTGCTTAAGTTAATAAATATTATTTATATTTTTAGTCCGCTCAAGTCATAATATTAATAAACTTAAGTTGTTGGTAATTGATTACGAAGGAATTTTTTTTAAAAAAGTTAAATGTCTTTTGTATATTTTATATTGATAAGTTGTGTGTACATTTTTTATTTTGGATAATATCATATATTTTCTTCCTGTTTAAATATTAAAGCAAGCTCATACGATTTTTCAGAAAAAAAATTATAAATTTATATTTTGAAAAAAATTTCTACTTATATTTTTTGAATTATAAAAGGAGTAGATGTATTTGTGTAGCACAAATTGCAATTTATGATTAGCAAATTTAAATTTTGATGAATGTTTTATATAAAAAAAGTAAAATTATAAAGTGAGTTACTCTGTTTCACACATTCTTCATGCGTAAAGCTTCAGTTTTATTTAAAAATAATTAAATAATTACTTTACTACTTAAAACATGAAGCTGTTTCGTTGTTACGAAGAAAATCAGTTTTATTTTGAATTTTTAAATTAACAATACAAGATTATCGTATTTTTGTATCCAAAACTACATTGAAAGTAAAAAAATATATATATTATTTTTTTCTTTATTTTTCTTTTTTAAATACATCTGAGAAAAAAATAGATTTATATAAAATTATGTTTATAACAACCAAGTGCCTAATTTATCCACTCCTTGAAACTTCCCACATTGTTAGTACTACTTTTACTTTGAAAAACAAAAAAAAATCAGCATTTTTTCACCTTTATTAGTCTAGGTGGCCGATAAAAAAGAATAACAGATAAAGTTTTCTTACTCTGGTTTAACATTTCCAGCCTTATCACTTTTCTCATAATAAATTACATTGTACCTGTACTGACCTCAGATATGAGTGCTGAAATTTCCATACAGACGCTGAAAGTCTGAAACCTGGATCCTAATTTCTTTAAAAAATAAAAAAAAGGTAAGATAATCAAAAGCAAGGGCAGTTACGAATCGAAATAGATTTAGGGAGATGGTAGTTAACATCGATCGGATTGAACTCCCCGATGAAATTGGTAAAGCAACATTACCTTTGGCTAGAGGTTGGATCTTTCAATGTTCCTTAACGTCCCAGCATTAAAAAAACGAATTACGTCTTCTCCAGCATTCCATCGGGGTGAAAAAAAATAATAAAATTGAAATCGAGGGAAGTAAAATAAAGTTTGCAGTCTCGAGTGGAGGTAAAATGAGAGACTGTAAGGAGTTCTCAGAAAATGGGAAGAAAAGTGGAAGACCGAGAACGGGTAGTTGAATATGTATGGATTATAAAATCTCTGTCCTAAGCAACGTTTGGGGAAGTAGTGACTGAGAGCGCAGCAGCTTGAAGATGAGAGAGGAATTACATTACGTGGTTAGGGGCCCATTTCCCCTTATCCTAAAGGGACCAGAAGAGGGAGGAAGCGTTATCGACTGAAATCTGAGAGAAGAATGAAAGAGAAAAGCAAGGCAGTTTTTGTGGTTGGGGATCCATTGCATCTAGGGGAATAGGAAAAGCAGAAGCTTTGTTTCCAAGCTTATTGATGAATAAACGAAGAAGTCGTTCGATTACGTGAGGGAAAAAAATACTGAAAGACGTGCTAAAACGTGAAGGTCTTATAAGGGAGCAATGTATCTAACTTTCCCAATCCTTAAAACGAATATTGGGTCTCTGAGGAATTTGACCGGGAATTTATTTCAAGATATAATATTATACAGTTCTTGCTAGTTTTTCGAATAAAGACTGTGAGAGAGATTTTTTCTTAAAACTTTTTTTTTCCTATAATGTTTTTTTCCTTAGATATTTTTTTAACGCATTCTGATGTTCGATGCATTTTTGTAATCCAATTGAGAGTAAATTTAATACTTCCATACACAAATAACTATATATAAATGAAAATCATAAGAAACAGCATTGTGTCATAATAATTATTTTTGCGAACTTGCTTTTTTATTTTTTATCAAATATATATTGAAAAATTAAAGAAATATTTAATAGACTACTTATTATTGACTATAGGTATTTGATCAGTTCCCTCTATTCAAAGAAATCTTTTTTTTTATGAAAATGTAAATATTGAAATTATTTTAATGTCTGTATTGTAAAATTAGACACACTGATAGAGTAAGTGAAACCAGTGGCGTAACGGAGAATATCAGGAACCCCCTGCAAAGTCAGGGTTTGGGCTACAAGCAGGATCTTACAAATGATTGCAAAACCATAACATTAGGCTTTTTAGAACCTTTGCTCCCCCCCCCCATGTGATGTGGGAGTTATGCGGGTGCACGTTACGCCACTGAGTGAAAACTGGCAATATGTTGAACAGTTTTTGTACGTTACTGCATAACTAATTTGGTTCAGACATAGCATAATAGACTTGAAATTGAGATTATTTGTATAGAGAAAGTTTCTAACTATCAACAAAGATGTTTCACAGGACAAAAATTAGTAAGCTTTTTAGAAAACATTACTATGTGATAAAAATATAATAACTTCGAAAATAAAGCTATTATTCTAGTATAAAATTTGTTTCTTGTTTTATTACTAATGATAAAATGGTAGCATGTTAGCTTTCACTTAGGATCATATAGCAACTAAGAACGGTATGGAATGTGAAAATAGCTAAACACAAATATTTCTCAAATCTGCCTGTATTTTACAGAGGTTATCTGTAAAACGGAAACTGATGTCTTTACTTAAGTCAGAATGTCGCCATTCTCTTCTTAATTCACGCTTCATTTTGATGACACCTACTGTAAATGAAGTCGATAATGATGAGGGGTTAATGGCAGGAAACATAGCGAAAGTCATCATTACAACTTGTCTCTACTAATTACTTTGAAATGATTCATGATGAAACATAATTTTATTGCAAAGATTCTACGCGCGCGTGTTTCTTGATAAAGAACTGTGGTTCTGTAAATATGCTTTAACATGTTATTTTCTTGTGATATGTTATCCTGATCTTCTATGGCATATCTGAAGGATACGGATTTTTTCTTGCATTAATTTTTGACAGTTGAATTTTCGCTGATGTTCAGAAAGAAAAGTTTTATATATAGATCATTCAAATAATTTACTATATATAAGAAATTATGTAATTTTCTTCAACGTATCCTCAGTTAACCGTACTGATTTCTTATATACCTTTGAGCAAGGATTATTGCTTAAAAGATTTCTATTGATTTGTAAACTGAATATGTACTACTATTTTCGAGTCAGCTAATATGTATATAAGGTACAATTTAATTTTTTAAATATAACTTTATTGCTATTTTCTGTATTGAAATACTTGAACTGTATTTTAAATCATCCTCTAAAGCTAATTTATAAGATTTACTATACGTTAAATATTTTTTAAAATAAACAACCTCGTAAGTTGATTGCACATTGAAATTTATTTCTAATTAGAAATTGATCCGTAAGAAGAAATGTTAATGTATATTTAATGCAAAGATTTTTATATATTTAAACTAATTACAGAGTATAATGTATTGAATAAGATAAAATAGTTTAATTATTTTATTGAAGAAACTACACAGTAATAATAAATTGAAAAAAGACATATATTTCATCCGCTTTTATTTTAACACTTTTAAAACTTTTTTGTTATGATTTTTTCCCCTTTTAATTCCTTTTATTTACTATAATTTTCAACTTAGCATAATGTACTTCTATTAGTTAAATAAAATAAAAATACTTTACACGATAAAAATTTGTATGTATTCTTCTTTTATTTTTATCATAAAAAATTACTGTACATTTTTGTTTAATGTATTAAACATTTTTAATTCCCTAAAGTAACTTTTTTACATCTGTCTGACTCATGAACATAATTCAATATGTTATAGTCTCTTCACAATCATAGGAGAAAAAAATTACACACTGAGAGGAAATTTACTCTTATGTAGTAAGCTACTTATATTAATTGTTAAACAATTTAGAAACAGCAAAGAATGCTAATAACAAAAACAGAAAATATAGGTAAGGTCATTATTCTTTTTATGCATTTTTAAATCATATTATCAGTGTATTTTTTTCGAAAACCTTTGAGATCATGGGTATATGCCTTTTTTTCTGAATATAGACGTGAATTTTATAATTTTCGTAGAAAATAAAAAGCTCTAAAAGTAAAATGTCGTCAATGTCAGCGTTTCCGAACCTTTCAAAATATTCATTTTACACATTCTTTATAAAATGATTTAAATTAATGAAAATTACAAACAAAAACACATAATTAAAAAGCAAAAACTATAATAATAACAATTTTACAGAAATGTATAACTTTTTCAATTCTAAAATGAATACAATTTTTTTTCTTTTCTTTTTTTTTAATATATATATATATATTGATCAAAGAGCAACTCATTCTTTAATGTGGGGCTTCGAAGTATTTTTTCTATGATGTGTGTGTGTGTGTGTGCTTCCCGAATATATACTCGGAACAGTTCATTCCACTGCAGGTAAAGGGTTTCATTGAAGTACCTTTGGAGGGTAGCTAAATGATACTTTTATTTAATAATAAGGGTGGTCTCTGAGTAGCAAACTGATCCTGTGTCTCCTCCCTGTGTTGCTTAAGTGCATGTACTTCTGTGTCATTAATATAATGCTTTTATTCTAGTTCACTGAAAATGTATATATAGAAGAGTTCCATTAAAATTTGATCATTATTAAGATTTGCAATTTGAAACCAGAGAAATAACTATGCTCTCCTTTCTTATTAATACGTAAACAAAAAATTTGTTTTCTTAAAAATAAATTTTAGCATTGCATAAAAAAAAACATTTAAAAAATGTGTGTGTTTTTCTTTATTTTAATGAAATACTTATCAGATTGCTAAGTTCTAATTGTTAAATATTTATTTATAAGAACAAATTCATTGAGAATTATAATTACATATAAATACATACGAAAAAAAAGAATAAAATTAAAGTCCTAATATTCATTGAAATCTTGCTTGATTTATCTCGGTATGGAAAGATGGGATTTAACATAATGAGAGGCTGATAATCGTGCTGTATCAAAGTTATATATCTTTAGTGTGGATAAAAATTTTAAAGCGCATCAAGGAGTAATAATGAAAATACGAATACGTAACGAATATTATTGCATTACAAAAATAACTATTTTTAACTTTTTTCAGTAAGTTTTCTTACTTTTTATTTGCAAAATATTAAAAACTTTATATCCTTAAGTCTGAAAACTCTATTCTAAAGAATTGATTTGAACTATAACTTACACTCATATCAAAACATTTAAACTTAAGGTATCCAACTACGTTCGGAATCGTGATTTTGCAAAAGCGTGTAAATGGATAATATTTAGTGTCACTTAGATTAGAAAGCGTATGTAAAATTTTTTAAGAATAATATTACAATAAAAAGTTATTTAAGTACAATATTTTGACAAAAAATGAACATAGAATGACCCATTTTCAAAATATTCTCCTTTTATGAAAAATGCTTCTATTATAACAATATTTTGCCTGTATGTAGCTTAGACTTCTGTACAAAGGCTCAACTAGAATTTTTGAAATATATAACTTAGAAGTGGATTTATCCATGTTTTACGACAACAGAGAGGAGAAATTTTAAGAAAAAAACGTCGATTATTATTTCAATGGTTTGTAACTTTGAAAATAATGTGAATTTTTCAAAAATCACAGTTGAGCCTCTGTACAGAGGTCTGAGCTATATACAGGCAAGATATTATTATAATAGAATAATTTTTCACAAAAGGAGAACATTTTGTAAAAAGGCTGATCTAAGTTAATTTTTTGCCGAAATATTGTATTTAAATAAATTTTTTTTGTCAAAATGTCCTTAAAACAATTTTATCCATGTATTATAATCTAAGTGACACTAAATATCATGAAAATTATCCATTTATGAGCTTTTTTAAAATCACGGTTCCGAACGTAGTCGGATACATTAACAAAATGAAACAATTTAAAAATGAGAAAAGACGCATTTCCAGAGATTCCTGGCAAGTGAAAATAAAATCGTACGTACAAAATGACTACAAAAACCCATCAGGATGATTTTACATGGGACAGAATAGTAGGCAACTTGAAAAGGAGGGGCATAGTTTGACGAGTGTTGCACAAGAATTTGGAATCAACAAAAGTGTAGTTTAGGAAGCCTTCTAAATGACAGGTACAGCTGTAAGAAAGGTCAGTAAGGCATGTGTACGGCCGAGGAAAACGACTGCGATGATCTGTATGTTGTTCTGCAGTCGAACAGAGACCTAGACCAGACATCGGACTACATTGCTCTACAGTTACGTACGACAACCGGACGACAGATATCACTGCTCGAATGCAGCATACAATCCAAATTCTAGAAAGTGAGGATATCAGCAGAATAAATTGCGTGCTATCCTCATTTAAATCCCATCAAACACGGGTGAAATGTTGTGTGGAGACTTTTGGCAACAAGATCGTATCCTGCTGGGAACACCAGACAGGTAAAACAGTGACAACTCTTACCTCAAGAACTGCTAGATAGTTTAGTATTGAGTAGAAACACCCGATGTCAAGCAACCAATGCAATTAAGGAAGTTCATGTTCTTTACTAATAGGCTTTGGCTTATTGTTGGTCCTTATGGCCACAGAAAATGTAACAATGGAACTTATATTTCAATTAAATTAGATTTTTCCTAATAAGTACAAGATTTGTAAATGAACATACATTTAAAAGAAAGATATGCAAAATAAAGTTATTCAAATTTGTATACAAACTATATATATACATTGTTACAAAATCTATCCTTTGCTTGATACAGATTATTATATATCACGAACTTGATTCTACAAAGTCAAAATGTTTTCCTTTTCAACTTTATAATGATTTAGTTAAAAATGATGATACCTCAATGGTAAGATAACTGGATTAAATAACTTTTTTGTAAGTTATTTCTTCAAACTATGGATAGTAAATTTTTAAATTTTTTAACTACTTTGAAATTCACACAATATTTATTCGATATGAAATACAAAAGCAAACAATGCATGTTGAATGCAAAACGTGTCTAATATAGTTGAGATACATAATTAACTAAAAATAATTCTGTACAATAATATCTTCCAGTTTTAAGTTAAATACTTATAGGATTAAAAATTTAAACATCGATTTAAATAAGGGAGCCTAGAAGAGGCAATATCAGGTTATTAATAAGAACGTAAAGTAAATGTAATTCAATTAAAATATGTTTTATGTAATTTTAAATTTATATATCTAAGTGCTTGCATTTTACATCCATTGTAAAATGTTTGAGCGAAAATACAATTTCTTAAAATTCAATTCAGCATTTGACATTTTAAATACATGAGTTCTTTTAAAAGTTACATACATGCTTGAACTAAAGGTCCAATATAAGTCGATGGATACTTTAGCTTTTTCTAATAATCTACATTTTAGTATAGAATAATATTCAAACTTCAATATGTATGATTGCATTTTTACTAAACTGCGTTTTAGAATATTGATTTTACATTAATTATCAGAAGTCATGTTTTTCTCAAAATCGTAATGAATTTTTTTTCATCATGCAAAATTATTTGTTTCTTCAATATCTAAGATGTTTGAAAATGTTATTTTTTTAGTATCTCTTTCCGAAATTTTAAGTTTATTACTTTTTCTCTTCTAAAACAGGAGTTTTCCATTTGGAAAATTAAATTGTATATTTTAGTGTAATTTAAATACATAGTACATAGGTCTTACTACAAGCAACTCCCTTTTTCAATTTTTAAATGAATAAAAAACATTTTTAAGAAATGAACTTCAAAAAGATTTGCAAAGAAAAGGAATTCTAAAAAAAGGTTATCAGAATATTGGAATAATCTAGAAAGGTTTTTGTAACAAAAATAATAAAAAAGAATCAAAATCAATACCGAAAATTCTAATGGGTAATATTTTAAGTAGATTCATACACTCTAAAGTTGTGCAAAAAAAACCCGAAATATTAAAGTTGTAACATATCTCTGAAGTTGTATGTCGAATTATACAAAAGACGTTTTAATGTAATTTATTTGGTAATAATATTTCTTTGGTAAATATTTCCTTTTTATATTAGCTTATCTCATAAAAGCAATGCTTATATTACGATAGGAATAAATTTTACGATGAGTTATAGTCGAAAACTTTTACCATATACGAGATCATTAGTTTTAACTCGTTTATGACGGTTATTGAGTTTTTTTCGTCGTCAACTATATCTAATTCTAGTGGATAATTATCTATGCAACTTTTAGAGAGAAAGAAAGCATTGATTCTTAGGGATGCCAATAAATAGCTTTGTATGAAAAACATGTTATCAGGCTGTTAGGGCGGTTCGGGGATGAGCAACTATAGTTGCACGCAAAGCTAAAATCATATCTGCTCTGACGCTAATGATGCATCATACGGAGATTGGAAATCAGCAGAATCTGTAAAACATTTTTATATTTTTTATGTCCTTTCATCGTTTTCTGATTTTGGTTAAATTGCGTTATTAGGAGTACGTTTTTTTTCTCTTTGTTAGAAAGATTAGCTTCTACAATATCGGTAGCCAGCAGTCACCTCCCTAGAGTAATCATCACGCAAAGGTCCTAGGGGTGTGTCTAACAGACGACATGAATCTACATGAAGGCTGGGAATCGAAAAGAAAAAAAGTTCGTACTACAATGATCTGATGTATTGACTTAGATTAGTGGACTTAATTGTTATTTATGAGGGTCGAAAAAAGCTTCTTGGGCAAGATAAGTGCATTTATGCATTAAGCAAAACAAAGCTGGAGATTTATTTTTATTGGGTTCAGACCTACAGAATTCAGAAGCATTAAGTTGTCATAGCTTGACATACCTCTTGTTTATAGCTTGAATGCTCTATATAGAAATCAGCAATATTGTGAGCAAATCAAGATATTTTTTTTAAATGACATATTGCAAATTTTATTTAAAAACTGTTAAAAGTTTTTCAGTGCAGTAAAAGGCATATGTTCACAAATACTCAGTATAATTCAGATTTTACATTAAAATGCTATTTAAATTTAAGTTCACCCATTTTTTTTTTTTTTACTTGGTCTTTTTCTACATGATTTAAAAGTAACACGGTACACGAATTTAATGATTTTTTTTTACACAAACATTTTGTTCCAGCACGAATTTCAAAAACAAAAAAAAAGTTGATTCGTGCCTTTTGGATAAGGACGATTTGACCGAATTTATCACAGTTAATGATAGTAAAAAAGTCGATAATAATTATGTTGAAGGTGAAGTACAGCTATTAATAGATGGTTTTACACGATTTTTTAAAATTGTCGAACATACCTCCAAATTCACCGTATGCCGCATGTAATTTTTTGCACGATTTTTATTTGCGCGGTTTTCTAAGGAACGTATCTACTGTGTAGAAAAAGGGTTGGGGGTGTGTAAACTTATCTACATGATAGTTAGCTTCAATAGCACTCTAAGGGAAGTTTGTAAGCATGAGAAATTTTATTTTAGTGTCTGCCTTGACAAATGGAAATATGAAGTTTACAAGAGGATCCCCCGAGGAGTCTATTCCTATTGTAAACTAAAGATCTCAAATAAATACACCTTTTACATGATTGAAAAATAGATTAAATAAATTGACCCTGATTTATAATTTAGGACCTAAGATTCAGGATATTTATAAGTAGTCCATCACTGCGAATATTGTATCTACCGTGCAACTTTCACTTTGAATGAATGCATTACAATTCTTTTTAATTTATTCTTAGCTCTTAAATAAAAATTATTAGTTTTTGTACAATTTTATAAAATACTGTTTTGTATAAAATATAATTTTGTGATTTGCAGATTATGAGAAACTTTTGCAACTGAACCTCGTAAAGGAATTTTTAATTTTAAATACCAATGTGTGTGTGTGTGCAATTTTAAAATGAAACATTACATATTTTTGGATTTTTGGTTGCAGTGTATAAACCACTTTTACTGATAAAATATTTTAGGTACTTGAAGTAAATACGAAATTAGATATAATGTAGAATATAAATAGATATAAATGCCACATAGTTAACTGAGTATTTCTCATTAAAATTAATTTGAAATAGGAATTTTTGTCCCATGCTAAATTCAATGATTTAATTTATTTTAATTTTAATGAACTAGATGCTCGTTCGGAATTGGAAATTGAAACTCATTTACAAAGAAATACCGTATAACATATAAAGCCTATTGAAGGGCGTAATTAGCTCAATTAAATTTTAAGTTTCAGATGGAAATATTTTCATAATTATCTGAAATACGAACTGGCAATAAGGCTCGACTATATTAGAAGCTTAATTACTTGCTAGTTTAATTTTTCCCTTGATTGATTAATTTAGCTGAATCTTTATAAGCTAATTATGATATTTGAACTCATTCGAAATAATATTATACAATTTAGCTATTTTCTTTATATGTGGATGCAATTTCTCTGACGCATGTAAGCAAACTTAAACATAAAAATCTTTAACATATAAGAATCCAAACTATAATGAAAATATTATGTAAAAAATAGAGGGAAAATCACATTTGGGAATATTTATTATAGGAAAATTGACTATATTTAATAAGCAAAAAAAAAAAAAAAATAAAAAAAAAAAATTCAACTCAACTCACTGCACACACACAATATTTTTTTTTTTTGTTAATTCTATTCTCTATATATGTTGCCGTTGACTCTAATGCCACCTGTCTGACGGTTGTAATATATAAACTATGGAATTTCAGCATTAAAAAATTTCCCAACCGGAATTTTAAGTTTTCTACTCGTTAGAATATAATCACGAATGAAAGAGTCAGTCTTTTTGAATATCTTTGAAAAACAATAATATCTTTTATCATTATGTGTTTTTAACTCTCATATCACTTTCTCTTACCTTATAAGAAAAAAAAATAATTTCAGATATATATTTCTGTATTTGGTTTCGTTGTCATCTGTATGGGCAGCTATGACATCTTTTGGAAAACTCCAAAGATGTTTTTCAAACTTTAACAGCAGCTCTAAAATTTTCATGTTAGCGTACATTAAAGATTAAAAGAAATATTCTCCAAAAGTTTTTTTTTTCTGTTCTTGTTTTTTAAGAAATTTAAACCGAACTTTTCAGTATCACTTACATTAGAATCTTTTCATTTCTTGAGAACTAGTCTTTTCCTATATAGCTTTCTCTCTTAGTGTTTTGTTTATTTGGAAGGAAGTCTTATTTTTATTTTGGAAGTATCTTTTTTTTGGATGCAGTAATACGTAAATGATACATATTTTATGTGAATACATAGTAGTTAATGCTTATTACAATAGTTTTTTGAATTAATACCTAAAATGAACTATACTTTCATTTTAGTAAATTTCAGTTGAAGTTTTAAGACAAAATCTGATGAAGGTATAAACTTATTAAAACTTACGTGAAAATTATCTAAAAAATTTATTAAAATAAATATATCAGATTACAAAAAATAGCCTCCTCCTATTATCTGTTTCGCTAAATGATCCCACTTTTAACCATATTTTAATAATATTCATTCTTAATGAGAGATATTAATGTGTGTGTGTGCCTGTAAGTTTCTTTATTCAAAATTCAAAGTTTATGAGAATAGGAAGAGTGTCCTCCAAGAAAATGGAAAATAAATAAATATGTAATTAAAAAATAATTTATATATATATATATATATATATTATTTTTGGTTAACCATGTATCAAACAATGAAGCAATTTTTCATGGACAAGTACAAAACTTTTCATTTACTAACATCTTTTTATAAAGACAATTTTAAAAAAGGTTTTTTTTGATAGTTAAAGAAATAATTAAAAATTGTTAAGCATTTTTTTTTTATATTTTATTGATTTTTTTTTTCAAATTCAGCACTTTTAAATAAATGTTTGACATTAATTAAATTTTAAATAAAACATAATAAATAGCTTCTCGATAATTTCTTGTTAACTTTAAGAATTTTCAAAATAAATTGGACTGGTTTGGGATTTAGATGTAAAATTTATACCACTCCGTTCTGCATCAAGTATTAAATAAATCTTTGGTTGATATGACGATAGTTTATTCCTAAAGCTCTTTTCTCTATTGAATTTTAGACGGATTTGCTTCAACCCCTCGAGTGGTTTGGATTCCTAAACAAGACTACCTTAAAAGCCTTTCAATAAGTGATTTCTGGAGTTAAGAAAAAATATATCTGCCATCGTCACTGAATTACTTATAAAGCGTTAAATAAAATGCTTTTTCCTGTTTTCACAATCGAGAAACCTGATGATTATCACTTCACGTATAATGAATTATCCTTGGGAATTTTTTGCCTCCAGTCCTTAAGTGTAATTGACTTCTTATTTAGAAGTTTCGAAAAAGAGAACAAAGAAATCGAATGTGCAAAAAAAAGTATAATGAAATTTAAAATATCTCAAGAACGTAAAATATTTATTCCTCTTGTATAAAGTAGCACTGGGATTATAAGAAGGTGACAAAATATTATTTTTGGATAGAAATTGCAAAATTCAACCTTACTGATTTCAATGTTTGTTTTTGGATTATTAATAAACGGCATAATGTTAAACGAAATAAATGCGATAAGAGGAACTCTAAAATTGAAAAGGGTTTTTTTTCACCTTTTTAAAATTAATGATTTAAACTTTAACAAAAATTCGCAAAATTCGGATGTTACCTATTTATAAAATCTTACTTTTTCTAATTTACTAACATTTCAGATAACATTTTTTATTAGCGATCTTTGAGTGTAGTTTGATACTTACTTGATGAATAACATAAATTATTATTGAAAAAAACGAATAACAAATTAATGTAAGACAGTAAAAATGAAAAAAAAAATATTTAATAAAATAACTAGAAGTTATTACTTAAAAAGGTATTATTAGTATTGTAGATATATTACTGTTCTTGGATATTTTTGTGTAAATGATAATTTTTTTAACTTGATAAGACTACCTACATATATAAAACCGAAAGTTGCAATCCTTCGATAAAGTAATATAAAAATTATTTGATCACGTAAATACGAACAATTATATACACACACTGGTCAATGAGCTAGAAACCCCCCAAAAATAATTTATTTTTCATGCTAGTGGAACATGCCTTATATCATGGTTCTCCCGCCAGACCCTTGCACAGTACGATAAGGAAAGATGGATTCATAACTTCGTGGGGTTCTTGCCATATTCGACGTCTTCTATCAAGGTGAAATAAAATGTACCGTGATTCACCACACTACATGACCCGTTTCAAATCCTCAGATATCCCGACACCACTGCAAACGAATTTTTGTGTTTCAGGCAGAAATGAGTGGTTTTCTCACAGGCACTCGATTGTGCATTTATATCCCCTGCACGTGATTTGAGAGGAAATCTATTGGGAAAATCCTTGGTTGACGATTTGTGTCAATTGGTCAAATGAATTACAATAGAGTCTCTGTTCTGCCGTAGAATTCGTCGGAGATGACGCCAATCACGCTCTTGGAAAACTGAGCTCGAGCCACAGTTAACCCGCGATCACTCGCACGGGGGGGTTCTCCCAGCAACAAGAAAATCCTCCCAGGATTCTAAAAAGAATGCGCAGAACCACGATTTTTTCTGTAGCTGCACATTTTAGGTCATTGAACCTTCAGACCTGATGCAATCTCTCTATCTAGAACGATTGGAATGTAATGACCTTCAAGAGTTTATCTGGGGGGCTGA
>BMAV01021592.1:893435-915606 GCA_019973955.1 Trichonephila inaurata madagascariensis
CATTTTAAAGTTTGACATCTTGTGTAAATTTATGGCATTTGCTTTTAATAAAACACTTGTAGTTTTTATTCTAGTGAATGGAAAATAAAAAACTTGGTATTTTTATTAAGCTAATAAGATGACCTATAAAATAAAATCATAAACAAAATTTGTCAATTTTTGTAAAAAATCATGATTTTAGAGGAGTTGGATACCTTAAGCAAATACGCCACCCAGCCGGCATAGACAGACCTTTTGATGAGGAAACATACTTCCGCTTTCCCGCAAAACATGGGATGTTTCAGCTAGTATAAATGAAAATTCAATTTTCGATTTCGATTCCTAGTACTGATCCCAATCAAAAATAAATATGCATTTTTCTACGTATAATTCTTTTCACTTATATAGTAATGTATCAAATTCAAATTTTTCAAAGGCTCATCTTTTTCTTTAATAACATATACAGCGAAATTGAATTTTGAGGAAAGAAATGTCTTTTCACAAAAAATATGACTATGCTTAAAAGATATTTTTTGGAATTGCATTTTAAAAATAGACTGGGCTATCGTTTTGCTGTTTCGAAATTAAAAAAGTTAAAAATTTAATCCTAGTCTCTGAAAAGAACTTTGATATTTTGGAAAGTGATATTTTTGAAATTTGAAACTATTTTTGCTGTTTGAAGTATGATTCTATAAAGTAATCTTAAGATGAATCTATAAGAAAATGTCAAAGGAGGTAAGATAGTTTTTATATCAATTTTTTTAATACATTTTTAAAAAAAAAAATATTCAAGATTAAGGCAAAAGCAGTAAATATTTTTGAAAAAATGTTAGTATTACGAAATAGGTATACTTAAACTAATTTTATGTTACGAATCCAAAATTTAATTGAATCTTAAGGTATCCGACTACGTTCGGAACCTTGATTTTAAAAAAGCGCATAACTGGATATTTTTCATGATATTTACTGTCACTTAGATTAGAATACAAGTATAAAATTGTTTTAAGGACATTTTGGCAAAAAGAATTATTTAAATATAATATTTCGGCAAAAATTAACTTACAATAATTTTTTTTCCAAATGTTCTCCTTTTGCGAAAAATAATTCTATTATAATAATATTTTGCCTGTCTATAGCTCAGACCTCTGTACAGAGGCTCAACTAGAATGTTTGAAATATATAACTTAGAAGTGGGTTTATCCATATTTTACGACAACAAAGGGGAGCAATTTTAAGAAAAAAACCGCCAATAATTATTTCAATGGGTGGTAACTCTGAAAATAATGTGAATTTTTCAATAATTCTAGTTGAGCCTCTGTAGAGAGGTCTGAGCTATATACAGGCAAAATATTATTATAACAGAAGCATTTTTTACAAAAAGAGAACATTTGGAAAAAAGATTATTGTAAGCTAATTTTTTGCCAAAATATTGTATTTAAATAATTTTTTTTGTCAAAATGTCCTTAAAACAATTTTATATATATATTCTAATCTAAGTGACACTAAATATCATGACAATTATCTATTTATTCGCTTTTTTAAAATCACGGTTCCGAACGTAGTCAGATACCTTAATTGTACAATTGAAATTTTCTTTTTCAATAAAATTAAGAATAGTTGCATTAGACTTGTATTCTTTTTATGAAAATTAAAAATCCCTAGGAAATATTAGTGATTAATTGAAATACAGCCCCCGATTTAACGAATTCGTCGGGAAGAAAAATTTTGTTTGCTAAATCGGTATTATTTGTTATTTCGGGGTCCCAAAAAATACAATTTTTTTGGCATTTACCCTTAAGAAATTCTATATAATAAGCAACTACACCCAAATATCCATTGTTAGAAATTACACACTTTTTATTCAATAGCTTAAAATCCGACAAATGAATTAGTACGCATCAGTTAATTGGAAATTTTAAAATACTGACTAATAGATGTTTGAAAATCTTTGATGATTTCTGACTCGAAAGAGTTCTTTCTTCGATTCTATGCACAGAAGATGATACTGCGTCATTTAAATCCTGCTGCATAAGGTATATTTTCACAGTTTCAACAAACAATGTGAAGAATTAAAAAATGTTACCATTTTGATTAGAGTTTCATTATCAATTTTTGCATCAGAACCACTATTCACTGTCTCCAACAAATCAGCAATTTCCTGAATTTCACACAGTTGCACTGATAGGCTGTCTATCATCAAATGTAACATAATTGTTAAAATCCTAAAATATTCCCCGCGTAGTGAAGTTGTGTAAAAAAGGTGTTTCTTATTCTATTCAAAACTCACTCGATAGGTTACTCATGATTCATCTGCACCTTTAATGTCTGATAACGCTTTGCACCTTCTGTTGTCGAAATTGGCTACTTACAATAAAAATCTTTTTCTCTTCACGACAAAAAGAATGTAATTAAAAAAAAATCAATTCTTTTCTAATACGAATTAATAAAAAAAAAATTCAGCTATTGTAATAATTCGTAGATGGGGGTTTATTATTCAAAAAATAGGGGTTTTTGCCTTCATTTTAATCGGGAAAGAGAAAAATTCGTTAAATAGGGGTTCGTTAAATCGTGGGTCCGACTGCAAACCTTTTCGAATTTTAGTGTGACTATTAATGACTTTAAATTATTTATTATTGTGCAGAATAAGACGTTATTTAAGAAAAATAAAATATAAATATCGCAGTTGTATAAATATTTTTATCAAAATTATTCATTAAAATAAGCCATTTACTCGTAATCGCAACGTAAAATATTTGATTTTCAGGATGTGTCAGTACAGCAGTGGCAAACTTTCCCGGCAGACAGAGTATTCCTAGACCAGGGATGATGAACCAGTGGCACGCGTGCCATCAATGGCACGCGACACTATATTTCGGGCACGCCTGTGATCAAAATGGTTTGTATTTTATTTCAAAATAACTTAGTTACGTCGTGGACTACAGTTGCTTATGATGCAAAATTTGTCTAAGCATAACATAGTCAATTTCGTTGACAAAACCCTATTTTAAAGTTTGTTTATGTTATATTTACTTTTTTAATTGTTACTTAATATGGCTAGTTCAGCAAAAGAACAAAAAGTGCAAGGTAGTAAATGTAACGGAGAATTTCAAACTTGGTGAATCTAGAAATATGGCATTATTATAGTGAAAGCCACACAGCGGTGTGTGTTTTATGTTCTGGAACAGTGATATGCAGAACATCGTCTGTAAAACGACATTCTGAAACAAATCACAAATCCTCTTGTCAAAAAAGTAAATCGCTGCAAAAATAATTAATTGCTTAGAAACCATTTGGCAGATGACTTCAATTCAGCATGCATGCTACTAAAAGTAATATTTTACAATCCTAGTATAAGTGATTTGTCATCCAATTTACAACAAAAGTCACACTAATGTTACTTTAATTTGAATTACTCGTATAACTAAAACATTTGCAACTATACTGTACAAAAAGTATTTTTTCGTAGTAAATAGTTTTGAGTTGTTAGTATTTAGTTTTATTATTTTTCCAATAATTTCAAATCAAAATTATTTGACGGTACGTCTATGCTTCATTAAACACTTCTTTAGAAAAAATGGCACGTTGATCCGTAAAAGTTCGCCACCCCTATCCTAGACGGTGATAAATCACATAGGAATACATGTTCGCAAACTCTTTCCTATCGTGGTAGTGACGACACAAAACACAAGAAAGACAGTACACGAATAAAAGGAGAAAGCATGTTTATTATCCTTAGTACAGCAAAAATATAAGAAAAAAGCCGATTGAAAGGACAATAGGGGTACATGTTGCGAGGATAGGGGTGCACGTCATTAGCCTGCAGGATCCGACAGACGGTCTTATGAGAAATCCCGTCATGACTGGCGATAGCCCTCACACTGGTACTGGGGTTGTTCTGTATCAGATCCAGCACAGTTTTGTCGTTGTTTGGCGTTCTTATTCTTCCCTCACGTTCTTGTGCGTCTAGAAAGAGGATCCACTGTCGGACAATCTATGTTGCAAGCTTGCACAGAATTCGTGGCTGTGAGTTTGCCTCCTGGGGCAACGTTGGGCATACAATCACCAATCGGCCTGTTCATTTCAATCAGCGACCCCAAATGTCAGATGCATATCAGTGAGCTCAGCGTCCGTGTAACGTTCCATCCTTCTTCCACTTAGTCGGCAGACGATATGAAGCTTCGTACGAAACGCGGCAGCAGAAACTGCGTTTGCGCATGCACCATCATCTGATGCTTCGGCTTCCATAGTGTCATCTATCGCGTACAACAACCAAAGACTTCTCAGAATTTTTGCTGTACTAAGAATAATAAACATGTTTCCCTTTGTATTCCTGTTCTGTCTTTCTTATGTGTGTGTGTGTGTGTTTTATCTTATTAATACCTCTAAAGGAAAACGTTTCCTAACATGCATTTCTATGTGATTTTCCATCGTCTAGATCAGGGGTGGCGAACCTTTATAGATCAACGTGCCATTTTTTTCTAAAGAAATGCTTAATAAGGTATAGACGTGCCGTCAAATAATTTTGACTCGTGATTATTGGGAAAATAATAAAACTACTAACAACACAAAACGCTTATTTACTACAGAAAAATATATTTTGCATTTAATAGTAGTAAATGTTTTAGTTAAATTATATAAAGTAACATTAGTGTGATTTCTGCTGTTGCAGATTAGATGACAAATAAATTATATTATGATTGGGTAAGATGTTACTTTTAGCAGAAAGCATGCTGAATCGGAGTCATCTACCAAATGGTTTCAAAGTGAGTCTTTAATGTTATTCATCTCTGAAAATAATGACTTGTAGGCATAGGTCGATGAAAATATGGCTAAAATAGCATGAGCCTACTTCTTCAAACAGTTAAAGGTATCTGGAATCGAAAACTTAATGTTTTCAAAATTTCGTTACTGGCATTTTTAATTATATTGCTTGTTAATCTTTTTTGTTTCAATCAATTCTAACTTTTTCCTTGTTTCAATTAATTTTTGAATCCGTATTGAACTAGACTAGAAATCAATAAATTGCATTTCAAATTCTTCAATTTCCAACCAATCGAACTAGGGCAAGTTCAGTTTATTATATACCCTGCCGTGAAATCATTTGATAAACTTAAGAGCGTTTCTGATAATTCTTTGAGCTGAGAAAATCTCACTGAAAATTCCTTGAATGAAGAATCAATCGCGGTTGATCGTTTTGCTCGGTGGCGTGCCCAAAATATTGTGCCGCGTGCCATTAATGGCACGCGTGACAACGGTTCGCCATCCCTGGTCTAGAAGTACTTTGTTTGTCTTGAAAATTTGTAACTACTGTACTGATGCACCTTGTATATGGTTAACCATAATTATATACCCATGCTTAATTCAGTGAAAATGATTTTTTTCCTTAAAAAAAAAACTCTTATTGTGTTATAATAATAACTAACTAAATATTTTAAAATGATGTAATCGACTTCTAAGTAGAATAAAATGTTTTTTATTAGATCTCTTTTAAAACATTGAATATACCATAACATGTAATATTCTATTTCTAATAAAGTGTCTAGAACCTTATCAACACATTTAGGGAAATACTGAACATTAATTGCGAACTTTACTAACACTAAACTGATTAGATTTAAATACCAAATATATATTACTTGAAAGTAGATTTTATAATAATATGTGCGCATATTAAGTCTCATAGCATTTATTTTTAATGCCTTGATTTTTTTTTCTTGTTTTTTATTAATGAGTACATATAAAATCATCCGCAACATTGCATCAGAATTCGAAATCGATGAAACACATTTATTTCTGATGTACAAGTATGAACTTCATTTAGCATATTTTTATCTTATTTTATGCAAAAAAAAAAAAATAAATAAATAAATATTGAACCTGCTGTTATTTGCTTTTTGTTTTAGAAAAGAAATAAATTTAAAGTAATACATATTTTTGTCAGAAGATTGTCGTGTCGGATGTCTCATCGAAGAAATAATATATAAAAAATATCCTTATGAGGAGAGAAACAAGTTTATGTATATCTGCTTACACAATATTTTGATGCACTTGAATGTCACAGCAAAATAATTTATTTGGCTGCTATTGAACAGTTCTAGAATATTACGATCGCAAGCGAACTATACGTACAAAATGAAAATATATATTATTTAGCGGTATTAATGAATAAGTTGTGAGGTTTCAGCAGATTAAATTTTCTTTTATAGATTCATATAAAGATATCAAAGCTATATTAGATGCCTTATTCCTGCCACTGAAATGTTCAACGGCATTATGTTAAGAAATTTTTTTAAGAAATCAACGAAATACATTCAGGGGTATTTCTTTGAATTGAAACGTTGAAAACGTATATTTCATTCGCATTCATATAAAATATTTGTATTTTTCAGTTATAAACTTTAATCTCATTTGCTTATATGTTCTTCAAACATAGTAATTTCTTTAAAAATATTTTCTTTTCTCGAGAATATTAGTGCATGGAATAAATCGAGTATTTAATAAATATAAAATTTTTAAGTTAGAAAAAAATTAATTCTTCCTTATTTGAAAGAAATCAGTTAAAATTAAATCGCAAAATTTTAAGAAAAGCATACATAAACTTTCTATATGTAAAGAGCAAATTTATTTTCAAAAACAGTTAGTTCTTCATCTGGAAGTATTTTTCAGTTTCAAATATAAGCGATAACAGTACAACTTTATTCTATAAATCTAATTATAATTGTTTACATATATATAATCCAGTAATATTGCTTTCGTAATAATACTGGTAACAATTTTGAAAGATACTGTTAAAGTGACAAAACATAGCAAGGAAATAAAATGCATACATATAATAAAGATAGACATCGGCTTTAGTATATGATCTTGCAACCACTACATTCGACTTAAATTCCACAATGAACCGTGAGTTAGGTAAGTAAAATGTAGTACTTTTTAAATGTATCATGTAAATAATGTATCATTTTTCATAAACATTCTTATACTGCCTTCGGTTTTCAGAGATTTAGTTCATAAACATGTCATTATATCCCTTCAAAATATGACTCTAAGTAAATGTATAGAACACCACTAAGCTAGATCGATGATCTTTATTATTCTAATGGATAATCTTCCCAGAAAACATTACAAATTTTGATCTACGAAAGAGCTATTTTCAGCAATTTTGGATAATAGCAATATCACTAACAGTTTGGATACTATCGAAATCTCTTTCGTTATTAAAAGTTGTTTAGCTGTAAAAGCAAACAGAATGAAAGTATTCGCATGTTTACGTTTTACACGATAGATAGTCTTATCTTTATTCACAATAAATAGTTTTATTTTAGGCTTATTTCTTAAGTCCTTTCTATGAACTCATTTCTTGATTAGAAAGTTTTACCGTTCCCCAATTAAAACACAAAAATAAATAATGTTGCAAGTGTATTCGTAACCATATATTTTATTTCACTTGGAAAACAATTCTAAACTCTCCTGAGAAAAAGAAAGACGGTTCAAAGATACGAAATAAATGTCCCATTCTATACCCCTTCTGAATTAAGAGGGAAAATGCATTGCATGGACGTATGATATAACAAATTGAATGTGAATGCGCAATCCAAAGCTTCAAAATACAGAAACGGATATGTTATGATGATTCCTAGCTTTAGAATTCCTAGTTCAGAGCCAAAGAGAGAAGCTGTCTTGACTGGGGAATAGCGGAGCGGAATCGTCCGAGCAAAAAGAACAAAATTGGATTTGTTTCTGTAGCAGGGAAGGAGGGTTTCACGCGGGGAGGGGGCTTCGAAAAGCAGAAGCAAATTGAATTATCACTTGCGATCACTTGTCGCAACAAGGCCGCCGAGTATTCCCTCGATGGATCTCCAAACTCAACAACAAACATCGACTTTACCATCTTTTCCGAAGTGAATCTCTGGCATTTGCAAGCGGTCGGTTATTATTAATATAGCTCGGAGGGTATTGGCATAAAATCAGCAATACAACCATCCAGGAATTCGTATCATACCACTAATACAACGAGTTGGGCTATCATGGGGAAAGTAAGGTCTGGAAATTAACATTTTTCCACCATACGGGCCTGGAACTGAGGATTGATGAAAGTTGGCTGTAATGAATAAACCCGTTCTGCGAGGCATTTCCTTTTAATCGACCAGGGGCGGTGGGCTCACAAACATTGATTAGATGCGCCCTTGCAAAACAAAAGGAATACATTTACGGTCGTTGGAACTCGGGAGGGCGCCCGCTCAATTACCAGTAAACCCGTAATGTGTCGTTTTAAGCCTTTTCGACTTTATTTAATTGAGTTGTCCTCGTAATTTTTTTTTTAGTCTGTTAATTTTCATTGATTTACTGACCGATCAATGGAATGACAGATGAGGTGACCCATCGACGAGCCTTCCCAAACTAAACCGACGAAAGATCGAAACTTCGAACCGCAAAAGGATAAATGATTATAGGATTTTAGAAAATAGAAAGAGTAATGTTTTTTTTTTTTTTTTTGAATGAATAATTTTGTTACGGTTGCTACTTTAGAAAAACCATTAAAGTGCTAGACCACTTACAGTAGATTTATTCACTAATACTTCCCTGCATTAGAAAATGATGTATCCCTTTTTAAAAAAAAAAGTACTATTTGTTCAGAATAGTGATTTCAAATTTAAAAGGGCATTGTGAATTTAAATTATTTCATAAAAGCTTATTAAAAACAGAATGTTTGCAAGAATTTTAATTCTCAAGCAACACTGCAAGACTTACCATCCGTATTTTAATTTTTTTTTTTTTTTTTTTTTTTTGAAAATCAAGTCAATTTAATTTTTTTCTGGTTCATTTATAACACTAATTACGTTACGTTAAAGTGTCCAAAAGTGGGGAGTAAGAACGTTGAAATTCGTTTAAATTATTCGTTGAAATCAATAGCTAAAAATGCATATATATACTCTTTCATGAAAGATTTAATAAATATTCTTACTCAATAATTATTATAATGATGAGTTTATATGAGGAATATTTCAAATTCGACTTCTTCTCATTTTTAATTTCAGAATAAATAGGAAAGGGGGTTAACTCTCGTCCATCTAACGGTAAACCAACCCCTACTGAACAAATTATACAACTATTCATTCTCATCCTAAAATAGTGTAAATGATTTATATATCTGGATGTTCAATACGTTAAAATTACTTTATATTATATTTATTTTTTATGATAAAAATTCACAATCAATAATATATTTGCAAGCAACGCCTTACCTTATACTTATATTATAATGGCGTTTCAATGGAAGCTTGGCGAAATGTTGCAATACAGCCAAATTGGCATCATTTTGGGCGATGCAGCCATGTTGGCATCATTTTTAGCAACCATGTTGACGACCATTTTTACCGACTGTTTTCAGCGACTTGGCGACAGTATGGATGCTTCTGTAAAAAACTTAAGAAATCTATGACATCATGATCGATGACGTAAGTGGATATTTCGAGAAAGTGCTGGAAGGTAGCAGGGATCCCCTGTATAATTCTTTCTTGGCACTCCATTTCAGTTAAATTCAACTTTTTACGACCCATTTTTGCTAATTTTTCCTTATGTATAAATAAATTTATAACAGCATCATGAAAAACTTTTTTATATATAAAGAGAGGAAAAGAATTTGATCGATAACCTAATTTTTCAAAGCGAATTCTTATGGTTAAAAAAACAATTTTTCAATTTTGATTTATTTTGTCTTTGAGTTAACTAATTATATATAGAGGTACACTTTTTCCTTGAATATAATACATTTTAAAAGTATAATTATATAAAATGATGTAGTATTCATGTGCTATCAGTCTAAACACCACTGAACTTTCTTTTAGAGTAGAAATATGGATTAAAAATATTCATTTTTTATACTGCCATCCATTAATTAGTTATAATAAATGATTTAAGAATAAATATTCTTCTTATACAAGTAATATGCAATTGAATGGATAATGGAGTGAAAAAATATGCATAATTCCTACTCTCATTTAATTGAATCAATGTTGAAAAATGCCATTTAATATAAAATAGTAATGGGTGTGGTACTGAAGTTCAACCATTTTTCCTTTTCACTTAGAAGAGGTAAAACAGAATAAAGTATACAATATAGTTCATGAAGAATATTTTCAGCACTTAAATATAAATCAGTTATGTTTTTCTACTTTGCAAGCATAATTCCTATGTTAGAAAAGGGAAAATAATACAGCTGAAACAAAGTTAAGTCAAAAAATTTGTAAAAAGGAATATATATATATATATTTTTCGTATATACTTTTTTTACAATAAAAATCTTAAAAATAATAATTTAGTGACTTCGCTTTCCTTCATGTAAAGCAATACATTTGGTATTGCTCCTCTTGGAAATAAAATTTTACTGTACTTGTAATCTCTCTTCGTAAGCATATTTTAAAAACCATAGGTTTCCAATCCTTTAAATGTAGTAAGAATTTTTAAACCTTTTGGAATATTAATAAGTATAAGTCAGAAATTAAAAATTAAGTTGTTTTATTTATTAATTTGGAATCGATTTGAATATTCATTTGCGAGATGCAGGTATAACAGATACTCTAATAAATTACTCCAATGGACACAATTTATTAACTTATGTGAATCCAGCCGCTGGTCACTTAGTTTGAGTGGGTGTTTCAAGGGTGATTATCGGAATGTTTGATCAGTGTAACCGTATTACTTCGGATCAAATTTGAATATCCTTTTAAGATATAAGAATTTATTTGATCATACAGGGCTTTTAGAATGTAATGGAGGTATATTTATCCCTTATAGTATAACGCGTGGTGAGAAACATTTTAAATTCTAAAATTTTTTCCAATTCCTTGTAAATAGAAACAGAGAAAGAGAGAGGGATTATTAAAATATACATATACTCATAAAGACATTCGTAAAGCAACACTTGTGAAAATTGTCTCTTGCATTAAAAATTTATTTTGAAAATATTTTTCACAGGGCAAGTACAATTTCAGTAGCTCTCCATATCAGCGTAAAATAATTAAGAAATTGGCTTTTGAGTAAATAAAATTTACCAGTAAATAAGTAGTGAATATCAACTCATAAATGATTATAAAAAATGAATTAAAAAAATTGAAATTAATTTTTTTTAGCTGTAAATAATCAATACATGTATAATTTCTAAATTATGGACATTAATTATTAAAATTATCTTAATCAAGTAATTTTCTGAGAATAAGTGTTCATCAGAAGAATGTGTCTTCTTTTCTTATTACAAAATACACCCGAATCTTTTTTCACACAGTAGACACATCTCTTAGAAAACCGTGCAAAAAAATCATGTAAAAAATATATGCGACTTATATGCCAAATTCGGGGGTACATTCCACATCTTTAAAAAACCGTGTTAGATGAAACATATCTAAATATTTTCCTATAAAACCAAAAATGTAATAATAAAATTATTTTACATATTTATAAAGTAAAAACAATTCATTTGTATTACGAAAAAATGAAAATTGGTGTACAGGGAAAGTTCAGTCTCAGTCAGTACATAAAACATATAAAAATGTAAACTGAAATCAGGAATAAAAAACTACTAACTAATAACTACTCATTGCTACTTGATAACGAGCTTGTACGTTTATCATGAACTGAATCAATAATGCTATAATCAATAGATGTGTCAGATATGGCTAGAACAACTTTCGGTTTTGATTCAAATGAAGAATTTCGTTCATCCTTAACAACCCCAGTTTTTTTTTTTTTTTTTGTACAAAATCTGTTATTTGGTTTCTCAAGGTGCTTATATCGTTCTTGATATCCTGGTACACAAAACTTATGATTACGTTGAACTTATAATGCACGCTCTATGCCAGGATCATAAGTAAGGAAATGTTGTTTCATATTTGAAGCAAATTTCGAGCCCTCGCTAATTAAATCAAATATTAATAGCTGAACTTCACCTTCAGATTCATCATTATCATAAATAGTCATAAATTTGATCAAATCGTCCTCATCCAATGGGCGCGAATGCCCAGATTTTTTTTTTTAAAATTTGCGCTAAAACAAAAAATTCACGAGCGCAAATTTTAAAAAATATAAAAAAAAAAAAAAAAAAATCGTTAAATTTGTGTTATTCCAAAATCGTGTAAAAAAGAGTTGGTGTATATCACAAAGGTTTCAGTTATAAACATTTACTTGATTCATTTTAAAATAAATTACATAATTATAATAAACTAAAAATGTTTCATTTATGAGATACAAAACGAAACTACATGCTTTAATATATTGTCTTTGAAGCGGCTGCACTAAGGGATAATGAGCATCTAATAGAGGAAAATAATTTTTTAAAATTGATGTAACAGAATGTATATAACGATGTTTCTAAAAAGTTCTAGTATTTTATCCTTAAATTCTTTGAACTTTCAAAATATACTTTTATACTAACTTACAGTCAAAACATTCTTAGGATCATTTTATATGTATGACGACTGAAACTTTACTACCCATACTTTTTACAATTCTCAGTCCTCAATATGCTGAAAATTTACAGTTACAAAAGAGAAATGAAAGAAAAGTCGCATATTGCTTTTTACTTTCCCTTTGAATAACTATTCATTTCTCTGACTTTGTGACTAAAAAAAAGAAAAAAAAAAGAAATTTTTACAATTCTGCATATATTGACTTCTAGAAATATTTTCCATCTGAAAGATTTCGATTTGGAATTACATGGATTACTTTCATTTTTGGCTGAAAAAGGGTAAGCTCAGCTACATTTTCAAAAGTAATAAATTATATGCACGCAATACACGCATATTTATTTTTAAATTGTAAGAAACTTCCCTTTTCATATTTAACAAATTAATCTAGAATAACATTTAGCTTGCAGTTTCCGATTAACTATACTTTTGCTTCTGCTACCCTGCTTCTTTCCGGTCATCGCTTTTAAAAATATTTCAAACATTGTGGACTGTTGTTATATTTTTTCGCTTTAAATTTTTGCTGTTTTTTATTTGTTCGTTTCTCTTGTATTATTTTATATCGGAATCTATATTTCATTTTACCTAAGCAATATTAAACAAAACAAAAAATAAGTTTGATGTCTTTAAACGTGTTTAACCCTTCAGTTAAGTTCTAGTCTTGAAGAAGTTAAATTAACTGCTGCTTTCTTTATAAAAGTACGTTTACTTTTTTGCTGTTATACCACACACACATATATATATGTATGAGTATATATACTTATAGGATGGACGATCTGTCTTTTTTGTGCATTCTATCAGCTTTTAATGGTAAATTTAAAGTATGTAAATGTCAGTAAAAGTAGTCATTAAATTATCTCTCTCTTATTTATTTTACGTAGAAGGCAGACAATTCTCTGGAACTAATTATTTCTAAAAAGCAAGAAAGAGCATTTTCCCTTGAAATTAACACTATGTTTTTTTAAGATTTGTTTTTTTTTTAAATGTGTACTAAGTATTTTATTACAACAAAATTTTCCACCTTTTTCAGATGTATATTTCTAGTTTCGTTAAGGTTACTGACTACATTTAGGACCACGATTTTGAAAAAAAGTTTATAAATGGATCATTTGTCTTTTGAAATTTAGTATCTGTTGAATTAGAATATACGTATAAATTTGTTTTAAGAATATTATTACATGAAAAATTATTTAAATGCGACTTTTTAGCAAGATAAACAAAATAAGAATGACATATTTTCAAAGCATTATCCGTTTATAAAAAATGCTTTCTTAAGTATAATATTTTGCTTACGTATACTAAAGACCTCTATGCAAGGGATGAACTAGGAATTTTGAACAATTCATAATATTTTAAGAGTTACGATCAATAGAAATGATAACAGATGGTATTTTATATTTCAAAAATTCTTGTTCAGCCCTTATATTGAAGTCTTAACTATATATAGGCAAAATATTACTTTTATAGAAGCATTATTAATTTCTTTGAATACAATTCATGCAACAAGTATGACTTAAGTACAGTCAGTTTCCCATTTCAGCTAATCATAAGAACCTTAAGTAATTTCAGAAGTCAATCGATCATTATTCTTCACCCAACTTCTTTTATTAAAGCCTAGATTTTTAAAAAAAAGTTGAGAGATAATCATAAAAACTGATAATTTACTACCAAAATTAGTTAATTTTTTTAAAAAAATTAATCTGATCACTTTTAATAATAAAATTGTACAATTACAACAACAATCAGTTCCCATGAAAAAAAAATAAGGTTTATTTTGAAACTAGCATCATGATTGAAATTTATTCTAATCCAATTAATGCCTCTGAATTAGAAGCTCTCCGTGCTGTTATTTCAATTTCCGTTACGAACTAGGCTTATAGAACATCGATCTGACTAGGACATGCTTTAAATTGGATTCAAAATCAAACATGCACAAATGCGTCTCTCATCTCACTAGATTATTGTGCGTGTGAAAATGCGTGAGTGCTTTGTATTTACAGATAATGCAAGTTGAATACACTTCATCACGATTTTCGTACATTTGGGTTCGAATGCAATTTGATGAATCAAGTTTTACTCCAATAAATTAGCTCCTCAGTTTCTGGGTACTCGTTGTCATGATTGATCTTCCTGGAAACAAACGTATTTCGCAGTTTCTCGAACAAAATTGGCTTTCGAAATCTCTCCTGTCTTTCTGATAAATTCACCTAATTATGAAATTTGCTGCTAATCCAAAGCATCAGTAGTAGCTTTATGTGATGAATAATTTCAAATGTATGCTCAGTATTTGATAAATGAAGCCTGAAATGATATCTTCAAATAATCAGCTGATATGATTTTTCTTTAAAATTAAGGAACTTGCATTTAATAATTTATATAAGTTGTAGCGAACTGCCATTCAAGTTAGCGCATTGATTTTCAAACTGTGGGCCACACCCCCTTCGGGGGGAGTAATAAGCCTATGTGTGGAGCTTATGGAAAATTTGAAAATAAAAGGTTATTTTAAAAAAGTAATAATTTACTTAAAGGCAGCAAAACAAAATATACATTCTGATACAATATAAATTGAAATACACTTTTACGCTGATACACTATACAAATAAATTTATCAGTGTTTGGGATAATGTATTTGTATTAATTGTAATAGTAAGTTTAATAATACTAAATTAAGAAAAAGTTTAATAATTATTGGAGACTATCATGATCTTTTTTCTTAGAGCAAATTTTTTTCAAAGGAAGGTTTAGTATTAGAAATTGACATTCTAAATTCCTTTTCTTTATACTTTATTTGTTCCAATTTAAAAGTTAGAAACATATATAATTGATTTATAATTGAGGTCGCATTGTAGCTTTAGCGTCTAAGTACATTATTATTGCATTCAATACGTTGTTATTGTATAAGAGAGTGATGAAAGTTATTACTGAATTTGGGTCGCAAATATTGAAAGTTTGAAAAGCACTGCGTTAGCGTGAAAGGTAACTGAAGGAAAAGACATCTCTAAAACACATAACAACCTTTTTATTCTTATTAAGGAGATGGTGGATCATTAAAACTAATTTCTTAAATTGTTAGCTTAATTAGCTGAAGATAGAATCAATATAGTAAGTGATTATTGCATTTCACAATTTAAATGTATTTTTAAAAAAAACTATTCTAAATTGATTTTTTTAAAAAAAATAAAATTTTTTAAACCATTTTTAAAATTGCTCCTTGCACATTAATTTTTAAGATATGTTCATCATTTTTGTTTTATATATAGATGACTTCAACAAAATATATCTGTGCATGGATTTTTAATTCAGAATAAATTTGATGAAAAAACGATAAATTTTCTATATTACTTAAAATATTTTACCTATATTCACACATCCAAGGTATTCAAAAGAACACAAAATACGATCCGTTAAATATTTTAGAAAACTAATGCAAAAATTTATGAATTATGTCATCTTTCATAAGTTGTGAGAATTTGAAAAAGATATGGTGTAATTTGAAACGCAAGGAGCATTTTACGTAACAATGAAAATGAAAAATTTGTGAACTAAGAAAAATGTATTTGAAACATTTATTTCAGTAAAATAAAAAGAATATTCAGTAATTATTAATCAAAATGACAAAATTCTTTGATAGAATTATTCTATGAATTATAAGGAATATTATTACTATAAAAAATCAAAATCGCAATTTTGACCGAAATTTGGCATTGTGAAAAGGTCCAAGATCCCCTTAACTCCAATTATTATAAGGTTGCAAATAGCTAATGGGAGTTAGTTAACCCTAATTAGGAATACTAATTATTATTAAGGTATCCGACTACGTTCGGAACCGTGATTTTGCAAATGCGAATAAATGGATAATTTTCATGATATTTAGTGTCACTTAGATTAGGAAACATATATACAATTGTTTTAAGGACATTTTGACAAAAAAAATTATATAAATACAATATTTTGGCAAAAAATTAACTTAGAATAATTTTTTTCAAAATGTTCTCCTTTTGTGAAAAATGCTTCTATTATAATAATATTTTGCTTCTATATAGCTCAGACCTCTTTACAGAGGCTCAACTAGAATTTTTGAAATATATAACTTAGAAGTGGGTTTATCCATGTTTTGCGGCAACAAAGGGGAGCAATTTTAAGAAAGAAACACCGATAATTATTTCAAATGGTTGTAACTCTGAAAATAATGTGAATTTTTCAAAAATCATATTTGAGCCTCTGTACAGAGGTCTGAGCTATATACAGGCAAAATATTAATAAAATAGAAGCATTTTTTACAAAAGGAGAACATTTGGAATAAAGGTTATTCTAAGTTAATTTTTTGTCAAAATATTGTATTTAAATAATTTTTTTTGTCATAATGTTCTTAAAACAATTTTATACATGTATTCTAATTTAAGTGACACTAAATATCATGAAAATTATACATTTATGCGCTTTTTTAAAATCATGGTTCCGAACCTAGTCGGATACCTTAAGGTATCCGATTACGTTCGGAACCGTGATTGAAAAATTCAAATTGTTTTCAGAGTTAGAACCATTTGAAATAATTATCGGCGTATTTTCATAAAATTTCTCCCTTCTGTTTTCGTAAAACACGGATAAACCGACTTCCAAGTTATGCGTTTCAAAAATTCTAGTTGAGTCTCTGTACACAGGTCTGAGCTATATGCAGGCAAAATATTAATACAATAGAAGCATTTTTTTCAAAAGGAGAACATTTGGAATAAAGGTTATTCTAAGTTAATTTTTTGTCAAAATATTGGATTTAAATAATTTTTCTTGTCATATAATGTCCTTAAAACAATTTTATACATGTATTCTAATGTAAGTGACAAAAAATATCATAAATATCATCTATTTACACGCTTTTGCAAAATCATGGTTTCGAACGTAGTCGGATACCTTAAATATATATGAAGTTATGAAGACGTACAGCTATCTTCTCTGAACTCGGATAATAAGTATCGAAGTCCAATGCCTTGATACGCAGGCAATTCAAAACACAATTTTCACTGGTATAATAATTCCCATTGGCATGAGCACATTTTGCTGCTATCTTCCTTCTTGAACTCAGTTCACTTAACTTTAAATAATATTTCTCATTTACATTACTTCTGGTTTCTCTATAGAAAGAAGCTCTCTCATCAGTATTTCTCCTTAATAATTAGTAAAGGGATGTGAAGAGAACCCGTTACAAAGTATACAGGAAATCTTAAATTTATGTAAGTTTAATATCATTAAAGCTACATCAAAGCTCAATGAAAGTTATCCGACACAAATATGTGTACAACTCAGAGAAATGTGAGGTCATCATTGAGATGTTTGTGTTTACAAACAACCGAATGCAAACAAATACATTTCCTTGATATTTTCTTTCCTATAAATTTAACATCACTTAATCAAATTTTACCAAGAGAGCTTAACTTCTTAATGCATTTGTCCATGTCTGACTCGGGTGAAAGTTAGCGGCAGATTTGCACATGCTCGTGTCTCACATGGTTGATCTGGAATCTTGCGTTATTTGATTTCTAATGCCCATCTGAGATCCTTTCTAATAGAAATAGATAGGCTAGATTATAATTAAACTTTCTAACATGATTAATAATCTTAGATACCTTACTAATAATACTAGATAAAAATAACTTACACTATACCTATATATTCATTTTCTATTAAACAAGTAATATAATTTTTTTTTAAAAGTCAATTCCTACTAGGTCAACAAAGAAAATTTTTATATTTTAGTTAATTAAATTTAGTTAATGAATTAATATTTGAACTGTATCAACATCAAATATCATAAACTACAAGTTTAAGAAAATGTATTTGAACTTAGTGGATGAAAAAAATTAGTATTTGAAGCAAAAAATAATTGTTAGAAACACTTACTGGTGCCATCTATTGGTGCTAGTTGTAACTTCGTCAGAACTAATGCAGAACAAATTTAAAATTAAAAAACATATATAATTTAATTAATGAATTATTATTTGAAAAAACTGTATTAACATCAAGTGTCTTCCACTACAAGCTTAAAAAATGTATTTGAACTTCAGTAGCAGAATTAAAAATATTTTATTAATGATTGAAAATTTGAACAAGATATATATATATATATATATATATATATATATATGGTGTACTGTAGTAGCGTTGGCCGGTGTATGTAGTTGTCATTTGATTTATTAACGACGTCTTCAGAATGGAGTTTATCTTTTATTTATTTTGAAGCTCACATAGCGTAATTCATGTAGCAACTGGTCTCACTCACTTTCTATTTTACATCTCTTTGGTAAAAACACATGAGCAGACACATATAACGGAAGCAACATCTTGAAGGACACAACACAAAGACAAAGAGCAGCAGTTATTCACATTCTTACATGATGACGGCAAGCAGACAAAGGGAGAGCGATTACATCAGACTTTTGGTTTTGCACCAGCAGTGCAAGCGCGTGACTATTACATAATAGTAGTTCTGATTGGATAGATTTGGGCGGGACAGGGATTTCGGTTTAGTCGATTACAATGTTAATTTTAGACCAAAGAGTAAAAGTTGGTTTAAATAGTAGTTCAAAGAGTTAACAAAAAGAATACTAGAGGGAATTATTACATTTATATATATATAGGGGGAGGGAGTGAACTAATAGCAGGAATTGAAAAAGACTCGATCATTTTTTACCAGATTTTCCAAAAAATAACTAGTGGCTTAAGGGGTTAAGTAAAAACTGATACGTAAAGTTGTTATGTTTATTCTCTGTTACATAAAAAAAAAAAAAACAGTTTTACTGAATAGGAGGGTGCACTTTGTTAATAATTTTCTATTCTACTTATGCATGTGTGAGTGATTAACATAATTGTAGGAGTAAATAATTAATGTATCCTAGCACAAACCACAAGCAAAACATTTAATGACCAACTCAAGTAAATTTTAACATTTCCAATTTTTCAATAAAGTTTTCTAAAAAATATTCAATATTTCAAAATAGTCCATCTACACAGGATGATTAACTCATCATTAAATTTTAAACAAAAAGGGAGTAATATTTGAAATTTCTAATAATAATTCAGCAGATAATGCTTTTGCTCAAACATTTTGTCTTGAACTTTATAAGAATTATTTCAACAATCAGCCTTAAAGATAATTATTAATTAATTGATTGGTTTAAATTTACACCACCTTAGAGTAACACGAGAGCTGTAGATAATCACTCTCTTACTTACGAACCTTTGTCAAGACACAAGAACACCTTTCGTACTTCCTTCTCCTAACTTTCTCTATCACTACGTGAGGACTTCGACGGTATAAGTTTAAGGTATCCGACTATGTTCGGAACCATGAGTTTGCAAAAGCGTATAAATGGATAATATTTATGATATTTAGTGTCACTTAGATTAGAAAATATATATAAAATTGTTTTAAGGATAGTATTACAATAAAAAATTATTTAAGTACAATATTTTGACAAAAAAATGAACGTAGAATGACCCATTTTCAAAATATTCTCCTTTTTAGAAAAATGATTCTATTGTAATAATATTTTACCTGTATATAGCTCAGACCTCTGTACAGAGGCTCAGCTAGAATTTTTGAAATATATAACTTAGAAGTGGGTTTATCCATGTTTTACAACAGAGGAGAGAAATTTTAAGAAAAAAACACCGATAATTATTTCAATTGGTTGTAACTCTGAAAATAATGTGAATTTTTCAAAAAAATAGTTCAGACCCTCTGGAGAAGTCTTTACTTTATATAAGCACGCACACACACACAAAATATTATTATAAGCATTTTTTTTTTATAAAAAGAGAACATTTTGTAAAAAGGTTATTCTAAGTTAATTTTTTTTCCAAAATATTGTATTTAAATAAAAATTTTTTTGTCAAAATGTCCTTAAAACAATTTTATACATGTATTCTAATCTAAGTGACACTAAATATCATGAAAATCATCCATTTATGCGCTTTTTTTAAAATCAGGGTTCCGAACGTAGTCGGATACCTTAAAGTGAAGCAGACACATTATTTCACATAATAGTTTGGGTAGGATCAAGGTTCAAACTTAATACCCTATTAGCACATATTGTGGTATAACATTCGCTTCCTCAATGATTGGGGTACTGCAGTGCTTCTCAAACTTTCAATATACGCGACCCACTATTCAATCATCATTTTCATCGCGCCCCCCTCCATACAACAACAATGTATGAGTTAAATAATACTATACTTTGACACTAAAGCTACAATACGACTTTAACTCTTATGTGCCACCGACGTACATAAACGTCTCGTTCAGACAAAGCATTAATTTTCTGGACGTATTTATACGTCTTTCTGAAGTATGATCTTTTCTGTGAAGTGCTATCCATACAATTATTGCGAAGGTTTTGGAGTGTAACAAGAGGACTTTGACAGTGTTTGCGAGGATTTGCTTATTTACTCCTGTTCTCCTCCCCCTAAAAAAACATCGAAATACGCTCGTCTACGTGGAAAACGGTGGCAATGGGGAGCGAATCACGTAACTTTTAATCGGTAGTTAAGGAATTAATTAAAAACAGTGCAAATAATAAAGATAAGTTATAGTACAAGCCAGTAGCGCACTCAGGAATTTCTCAAGGGAGGACTCCGGGGACGAAAGTTCACCATTCTTGTATCATGCTCCCCTACAGTAAAAGACTAATTATTGAATAATAATTAGCATTAATTAATAAAATTAATCATTAATAACAAATACTTAATTAAATTTTACATACTATATACTTAGAATTATAATCAATCGGAAAAAAATCAAGGGCTTGGGGGGGGGGGGGTCTGAACCCCTAGCCCCTCCTTGTGTGCGCCACTGGTACAAGCCCATGAGGTCACTGATAATTATCAAACTTATTCTTAACTTAGTATTGTTAAATTAATAATAAAATACATTTTGCAGTACTGATACATTTATAAGTGTATTATATCAGTGTAAATGTGTATTTTATATTTTATTATATCAGAAAGTTGTTTGTTTACATTCAGTAAATTAATAATTTTTTTATAAATAATCTTTTGTTTTCGACTTTTCAATATGCTCACGCCCCCCTCGCACAGTTATCACGACCCACAAGGGGGGCGCGCCCCACAGTTTGAGAAACACTGGGGTACTGCACTCAAAACACTCTGAGAGTGAATCTACCAGCTCAGATGTCGGCCTCCTCATTTGAAAGAGGTTCAAAATTACGAGGTTCGTCACCAGTAGCTTTAGTGTTGCTTCAAAGTGTGAAATTATCAAAATCAAATCAACTTCCGAGACACAAAAATGAAAAATCATTCATTCAAATTGAAGGTAAATTTATGTACTAAAGTATTTATTATTTAAAAGAGCTTATATATAAGGGGAGTTGGAAACCTCTCACTGTCTCTATACTGATAATGTTACATTTTGAGATAAATTGATTTTAATGTATACACACAGTGACACTTCTAATTGGCTAGGAAATAAAAAAAATAAAAGGATCAATTTACAATAAAATAAAAATGTTTTATATACATCAGAAGTTTAACATTTAAGTAAAAATGAAGTACTTTGTTTACATCTTTTGCCATTCAAATGGGCGTGTCCCAGTTTCTACGATTATTTAAAAATAGGTTTTAAGGACTTCTAATTATCCTAGAGGTTAAAGTAAGGTATTTTTAGAAAGTTTAAAATCTATACAATTTGAAAATGTTAAAATCTCAAATTGCGAAAAAAA
>BMAV01021592.1:918338-928787 GCA_019973955.1 Trichonephila inaurata madagascariensis
AGTTGTAGAGATATTACTTCAAAATATTCTTGAAATATTTATTTATTCGGTAAAAATACTATATATTTTCAAATGATAATATATTGGTTCTGTATGGGGGCAAATAACTTAAAATTCAAACAGTATTTCTTCCGTAAAGTACTATTATAAAAGCGTACGAATGTATAGAAAAGTCACAATTAAACGGAAATACACACAATGAGTCAATACACTCTCTCCTGATATTTATATATAAGTAAAAATTTCAAATAAGTCTTATAAATTTGTAATGTTAAAGGTTTCAGTTTATTATCTGGGAAAAACAATAATATCAAAATAAGTTCCTCAGTTCTTTGTTAAGCTTTTCAAATATCTCGATGAATAAATATTTGTAAACACAAAAAACGAACTACAATAAATGAAATAAAACTATTTGAAAAATGGGAGTAATTTGGAGAAAAATATTAGGAAAAGTTAGCCAATTATTCTGTAAATAAGCTACTAAAAATATCTGATACAAGTTACAATTATCTAAATATTAATACTTAATTAATAGATATATGTATTTTTATCCAAAAATTCTCATTCACTATTGATTGAAATTCAGCTATAGAGATTCATATTTCATATTTCCTATACTTGCATTAATACTTTTTGTAGAGAAAACTCAACAATTTTTAAGCAGTAATTTTTTCCCAACTGTCTGAGTAATCGAGTACTCTCTCTCTGATCATCTTTTTTCAAATATTGAATGAAACATTCCTTATAAATGCTGTTTTATTTTTTAATGATCAAAAATCTCTTACAGAAAACATCGAAGTATCATTTATATTTCTGTTTAAATTAAGAAGTCCTTAAATTATTTATGATAATTATGTAATATGTGTACAAATTAGCAGAGCTGTAACATATTCATTTTCTTTAGGTTATGTCTGTTTGAATTGTTCAATGTAGTTTTGCCTTGTAACGTAAATAACGTTTAAATATTTCTCAATTTTAGGCCAAAAAATGGTACATCTTTGAGATCCATTAAAGATTAAAACAGAAATGCTTACTCATATTCTACAATAAGAATTACAGTAAAAATCTTAGCAAAGTAATACGTAGATAGTGAATGGACTGCTAAGTCACTTTTTTTTATTATATTATTATAACGTTGGAGATAGTACGTTTGATATGTATTTCTTAACTAAAACGCCTCATACACAATACCGACGGTTATTTCAGTTAAATCTTACTATATAGCCTTTATTAAGTGAATAAGAAATGCTTAGCTTCTTTATATATTTATATATTCTGTATGTCTGACAATATTTTTTTCCCTGTTATTAGAGTTGACTACATTATCTATGAACATCCTGTCTCACACAAGCCAAACATTTTATATTATGAAGCATTATGTAAACATCAAACTAGGACGAATATATTGTCCCCCATTTTTTTCGGTCCCAGTAAGTGTCACGTCTTATTTTCTTTCTTTCTTTGGTAACACGCTAATATGCTCTTTGCAAGGAGGGAAAAACAAATTCAGCAAAAATCTGAAAATAAAAATCAACTAAAAATATGTATGAAAGTTTGTGATATACTTGTGTTTTGTGTAGCATGACGATTAAAAAAGGAATAGTAAAGATTCCATGCTTATGTAAAGTGCTTACAAAGGAATTTATATATTATTTTTACTGCGCACTTTATACAAAATAAAGGGAAAAAAAGCTCAAAATACTTATTACAGCTTTAAGCCTTTATCTACCGACGGTACTTATAAGTACCACACACTTTAAAATTGCATAGAATAACCATTTTTACAAATACTCTGAATATACTTATATATATATATATATATATATATATATATATAGCAGAAATATTCTTTAAAATGAACTCTTCCAAGATATAGGCAACATGAGTTCTATGATGAGTATTTTAGTGGGCGAGGTGAATAGCTTTGTAGCAGAAGTTGCGTTTTCGGCTGACGGCGTTTTCAGGGGATTGTGATTATTGTGTTATTTTTGTTCCGAAAAAGTAGTTAATGTCAAAAGGCAAGTGTCTTATTTTTCTTGAATGTTAGTGAAGACCTTAGAAAGTGAATTGATTATTTGTTTTTAATGAATAGTGTATATAATTAATTTTGCAGTTGAATACCTGTAATTCATTAATTAGCTCTAACGGATTAAATTTCCCGAAGTCGAGTATTTTTTTTTTATGTATATCCCTTAATTTTCAATGTAGTGATTCCAAAAAAATATTGCATGAAAAAAACTTCATTAAATCAATATGCGGTAGATAAAGGTTTAAATATTGGAGTTTTGTTCACCTTTTCAACATATTTTAAAAGTACTCGTCTTGATTATTTTATAGTTGAAGGTAATTAGGGCATGGGAATAAAAAAAGACACATTTATCGCTTATATTTATTTTTTATTACTTAAAAGTGCAATAGCTAATAGGTTAAGAGTATATGGAATATCTCTTCTTCACCAATTCTGAGAGTTATAATTAAGATTCCTGTAGATTAAAAATGTTCATTCATCTCTTTAATAATGTAGATATTATCTCGAAGTATACGTTTTAAAATGTTTTATTAAAAATAAAAAAATAAAATTAAGAAAATGAAAATATGCTCAATAACACTTAATACTAGATAATGTATTGTCTTACAAAATAAAAACCCACCTTTTAATTTTATGTAATAAAAGCATATTACAATACGTTTATAAAATAACTACAAATAAAGAAATGACACAAGGCATTTATTAACTTTAAAAAGTTCTTTAGTATCATAAAAATACGTTACATCGAATAGCTCTTTAAACTGAAATTCAGAAAATATCTTGACTGAAATATGTTTAAATAATTTTAAAATTACGAGCAATTTTTAAACCAAACAACTTTTTCTTAAAAGAAATTTGAATACGGAAATTTCATAATATTAATAAAACTACTTATAAAAAGAACCTAATAGAGAGGAAATGCATTCACAGAACATTCAAATAAAACATTTATAACGCGATAGTTTGCAGCAACATAGCGTAATTTTTCATTTATAATTAAGCCGAATAATTGTATTTTACTTTTAAAAATTAAATTAAAAATTAAAGGGGAGAAAACAGAAGTAAAACTAATGAACAAATAATTAACTTTTATTTGAAATGGGAAAAAATTAAAGGACAATTAACATTTAGTACTTTTTAATCATCTGCAGAGTATTTTCATTTATAAGAAATAGCTGATTAACATCTTGATTGTTATGCATTTAATATATTTCTCGTTAAGTATAAATAATTCAGGGAGCTCGAATGTAGTTTACAGTCATATTGAATACCTTATGAGTTAATTTAAATATCTTGAATTTTGAATAGCAGAAAGCATATTCAGAAATTGAGGGATTATTTATTAACGTCACACCAGAAAGAAACACAAGGGATATTGGAGACAGACCTCATAATTTTGAACTATGGTCAAATAACGAGGGCGACACCTGAGCTGGCAACTCCCTCCTTCTGAACTCTAACACCAATCCAATGGGAGGACTTAGAGTCTCGATATATTTAGCATTCATCAGCCCCTATACACGACGGGTCTTCAGTAGCACTAACGCTCGAATTCATGACCCTCTGGCCGTGACCATAACCGGTAGGACACCGCGGCCACATATAGAAATCAAAGTATACACATACATTTTAAATAATACATAGGTCTAGAAAACATACCTTCTTTTGGTTTTATTTGTACAATAATTTAGAGTATTTTCTAAAAAGTTTCTTTGTTTCAATCTATTTGATATAAAAAGTGACTAAAGTAACTAAGAAAATTATGAAGTATCTCACAAAGGCAACAGCAAATTGATATATTTACCCTTATTGCAACAAAAAATAACTATGAATATGCCAAGTTATAGAATCGAGGCTCTTTTAAGAAATATTTTAAAGTAGTATTTTATTCCATATCAGTATTTAAGAGAGAGAGAGAATACTTGAATATATATTTTTATAGTGGATTGTAACTCACGTATATTATTTTATTTTATTGTCTTGTTGAAAAGGGAGTATTTATGTATCTAATTTTAGTCAGAAAACAAAATTTACAGCTCGTTACATTAGAAGGTATATACATTTTCAATTAGCTTACAATTAGGCACAAATTAATTAATTGTTAAGCACATTTTACACAAGCATATGTTACGTTGTTAATATCATATTAAATTGTTTGTAAAACCTGTTAAATGTGTGTCAATTTAACACAGTTATTCATATTTTAGTACTTCCTCTCAACTATTATCCTCTTACTTGAATAAAGTAATCTTTAATTTAAGACCAGAAACTAAAGTAATTGATAACATTTTTTTTTAAAGCTACAATGTATACAGTTACATGAAGAATACTTATTCTTGTTCTTTTTGTTTTTTTCAATATGAATTTTAACTTTAATACTATACTATTAGCACAAATCTTGTTTTGAGATCACATTACATGGTCTTATAATAAATAAATAAAAATAGAAAAAAATAAATAAAATTTTTTTAAAAAAAATACGCTGTTAATAACACATGCTGCCAAATTTTAGCAGAAATTATATTAACATGCCCATCGTTAGCTTCAAACGATAAAAACTAATTCTTCATTAAAACAAAACTTTTGTATGTAATATTTTATTGAACATTAGGTTTCGTACAAACACTTCCTGAATTTTTTTTTGATTGATTAATTGCTTGTTAGCATCACAATATGAAGAAACAATTGGCAACAAAGTTCGTAATTTTGAACCGTTGCGCAGTGACAAGGATGAAGCCTGAGCTGGCACCACACTCTTCAAACTTCCACATCTCATCAATTGATTGATTGTTTCATAAAATTGCTCTACGAAGCTACTCAAGAGCAGTTGGTGACGAAACCTGTTATTTTTTGAACCGCAATCAAGCGAGGATGACATTGGATGTGGCACATTCCCCTCTCTAAACTTTTACATCACGCCAACTTAAAGGTGTAAAAGTCAAGACAGTTTTAACCATCTCTACACGACGGATCTTCAGTGGCATCCTGACTTGGCTACTGTGGACAATAAAACTTGCTTGGAATTTTGAAATGAACTAATTAGGACAAATATATATGTCTATAGATATTTTATGGGAAGTGAAATTAAGTTACTAGATTAATTGATATTATGTATAAAAATGTCATTAAAAGTATACTTTTTTGTAATAGTAATTTACTTATTTTTTTCTTCAAAGCCATAATCATTATTTTTCATTTAGGGTATCCGACTACATTCGGAAACGTGAATTTGCAAAAGCGTACAAATGGATAATATTTATGATATTTAGTGTCAATTAGATTAGAAAATATATATAAAAATGTTTTAAGAATAGTATTACAATAAAAAATTATTTAAGTACAATACTTTGACAAAAAAAATGAACATAGAATGACCCATTTTCAAAATATTCGTCTTTTGTGAAAAATGCTTCTATTATAATAAAATTTTGCCTGCGTATAGTTCAGACCTCTGTACAGAGGCACAACTAGAATTTTTGAAATATGTAACTTAGAAGTGGGTTTATCCATGTTTTACGATGAGGGGAGAAATGTTAAGAAAAAAACGCCGATAATTATTTCAACTGATTGTAACTCTGAAAATAATGTGAATTTTTCAAAAATCATAGTTGAGCCTTTGTACAGAGGTCTGAGCTATATACAGGCAAAATATTATTATAATAGAAGCATTTTTCACAAAAGGTTATTCTAAGTTAATTTTTTGCCAAAATATTATACTTAAATAATTTTTTTTTGTCAAAATGTCCTTAAAACATTTTATACATGTATTCTAATCTAAGTGACACTAAATATCATGAGAATTATCCATTTATGCCCTTTTTTAAAATCATTGTTCCGAACGTAATCGGATACCTTAAGAAAATAGATTATGAATGTGAATTTTTCAAACAACAAAAACAGACAAATTATGAAAATACTATTATTCACTTTTCAGCACAATTAATGTATGTTGTCACCATTGTTTTTTAAAAAGGATAAATAAATAAAACAGAAACTTTGAATTTATTAAAGCGAAATTGTTGCATGGAGAAATTAATTTCGAGTTTGACATCCGTCGAAATCTCTCCGCGGCTACTCCGTGGACCGTAAATAGAAAAAATATAACTCCAGGACTAGAATTTCATACGGGAGAAATAAAACGAAACTGCGCGCATCAAAATCGGAAGCCAAACATATGACGCTCTTCCGTTCTTAGTGAAAAGCGAGGAAAAAATAGCGGTTATTATTCTCATTGTTCCAGAGGAAAAAAGAGAAAACTATCGAATAATCCGTATCTCTTACTGGTAGCATGAATGATCGACTTGAATCGAATGAGAAAGACATTTTATCTTCATTCAGCGCTACAGTTTTGTCCTTCTCTCAGCCAGATTAGAGCAAAAAGTGTCGCTTTAAGGAGCGAGGAATCCGATACCCCCGCGTCATATATATATCTATATATATATACATATATAAAGATGAGCGGAAAGAGAGAGAGAAAAAATCTCGTGTTTCGGTGTCGATTGGTGCGAGATAGAGCCTGATGATTTATACGCCATTGGCGGTCGGCCCCAAGACTATATTTTATATTTGGCCAGCGCACTCGCACAAAGAGTCTGATTCTTTCTTTTATGATTTTCACCGCTATCGTCGAGTCAGGGATAAAAACAAGGGATCCCGTATTTACAGCGATCTGGTGCTTTTGTGTATGCAAACTAAAATCCTGTTTCGAATCGAGGGGAATAAATCTTCGATTTTTATTTTCATGGTTTGGTTAACTGTAGACATACAAGTAATTTGTTGTTTTTAAACTTTTAGCAATGGATTTAAGTTTGTGAAAGACAGATGGTTTAAAGGATTTTGGGGTTCATAAAGATAGTTTGTAAAAGAGACAAAAGACTTTTTTTTCCCCCCGAGCAGATGAAAATGAGAAAATGATCGTTCAAAAACCTCAAATTGCTTAACTCTGAAATTTTAACAATTTAAAGGAATTAAACGAATATTGCTTTTTTAAATAATAATTTAGATTCAAGTTAGGCTTAAGGTATCCGACTAGGTTCGGAGATAAATTTTACAAAAATTGATTTTCTGAATAATTTTAGTGTTTTAAAGAACATAAATAGGCTTAAAATGTCATAACTATTAAATAACTAATATGTATCGCCCTTTTTTTTTAAGAAAAATTATTTTTAGGAAAATTTAGCAAAATTTTTTAAGTTAAGAAAAACGTGATAAATAAAATTAAATTGCACATTATGCAATTTTAACGTCTCTCTCTCTCTCATTGACATAGTTCTTGATCCCTCTGCAGTGTCACAAACCGCAGGATAAAAATATTTTTAAAAATAAATATTTTATAAGCATTTAAATTTGATGGTCATGATTTTTCGTCAAAATTACTGATGTTCTAAGCTAAAAATGGTTGTAAAATGTGATTAAATGTAGCTGTCTTAAAACCTGCTGTTTGTTAAAATATATTTATTAGTGAATGCTATAAAAAGAATTTAAAAGTCTCTAGTTTTATGCATTAGTCCTTCTTCCTCAATAATTAATTTCTTCTTTCCCTAAAGACCCAAACAACACCAAACATCGAACATCTAAAAAGCACTTTTTCAACTTAGTCGGATACCTTAGTTCTTTATAGTCTGAAAACATATTATGCATTTAATGACGACTCCATACATATAATGTATTTTTCATTACGGATAGAGATTGCGTTAATTATTAATTCCAAGAAAGAGGAAACCTTTCTTAGCTGTAAATCAGAAATAGAAAAGTAATTGCATTTTATTTAGCGCAACAAATAGTTTAAGGAATGGAGCGAATGAAGGAGAGTTACTTTAACGTCGCTCTGTAAAGCCGCACAAAGACTATTGGCGACGGTCTTCGAAATTTAAACCATTTTCAAGTGACAAGTTGGTACTCCCCCTTTCTCATCGGTGGCATGGTAGTTGCGGACGTGATATTTGCGGACACTCCGAAACGCATCGTGGACACATTTGGTTTGAGCAGGCTTATTTTTTCCCCCATCTTAGAACAGATAAAGGGTGCAGATAAATAAGGAAATAAATACTCTTAAAAATCACAAATATAATTTAAAACAGTATTTTAAGAGGCAAATCTCTTTCACCTGAGATAACGTTTTTCTTTTTTCTACTGAAGTTTTCTGTTTTTACACTCGATTATCGAATTACAAGGATAAATACATTTTTGCCAATCAAATTTAATTATTTATATTGAATTGTTAAGATATTATAGAGTGAAGGCATTTTAAACATAGCGAAATGTAATAAAAATAAACACTTTCAGAGAAATATTTAAAAATTAGTAGTATAATTAAATTTATAATAAAGGTTAATTAGTATTTATTTACTTGTATTTCTTTTTCTTTTATTTAATTGTATCTGTTTTATATATTTTACTTCTACTATTTACCCTTATTTAAATTAATGAAATTAATTACTTTAATGGCAATTGCACTTCTAATATTTATTTGACTCTAAAATACAGTTTTCCACAAAATTCCTGAAATGTGTTTATACCCTTCATTATACTGTTACTTACAATTAATTTTTAAATATTTCTCTCAAAGCGTTTATTTTTATCATATTTCGCTATGTTTAAAATACCTTCACACTATAATACCTTAAGAATTCAATATAAATAATTAAATTTGATTGGAAAAAATGTATTTATCCTTGTAGTTCGATAATCGAGTGTAAAAACAGAAAACTTCGGTAAAATAAGAAAAGAAAAACGTTATTCCAAGTGAAAGAGATTTGCCTCTTAAAATACTGTTTTAATTTATATTTGTGATTTTTAAGAGTACTTATTTCCTTATTTATCTGCACTCTTTATCTGTTCTAAAATGGGGAAAAAATGTGTCCGCTCAAACCACGATACGTTTCGGAGTGTCCGCAAATACCACGAAATGTTATGTGTCCCCAAATACCACATCCGCAACTACCACGCAACCCTCTCATCATCCACACCACACCAATTAGAGGTCGCTTTAATCTGGACAGCTTTAAGAGATCCAACTACCCTAAAATCATGATTTTTTTAAAAATTGACAATTTTTTTTATGATTTTATTTTATAGGCCATCTTATTAGCTTTATAAAAATACCAAGTCTTTTATTTTCCGTTTACTAGAACAAAAACTACAAGTGTTTTAGTAAAAGCAGATGCCATAACTTTACATAAGATGTTAAACTTTAAAATGCGTTTTACTTGAAATGTGTTTTTTTTTCGAAAAGTTCAAACGGGGACAGTGATTACTCAAAAAGTTTTAAAAATAATTTGCTGAAATTTCATGTGCATGTTCTGTTTAACAGTAGAAGTGTTTTGACCTTCAGGTTCATCAATCACTGTTTTATTTCAAAATTTACAGTCCTTTATGTGACTATTATCACTGTTTTTTTAAGTAATTTCATATAATCACTAAGATAAAAGGCTCTAGTTTTTGTAAAATCAAAATATCTCTTATCCTGAAGGTCATTTCAAACAGAATAACAAAGTAACACATCAAAATTGAAAAATTGAGAATTCGTTCATAAAATTTTTGCATAGAGTGGGCCCCGTTTATGTAATTCTTTGTACATTTTCACCAGTTTTTTTCCCATTTTAATTATAATAAAAAAAAAAAATTCTGTTTTCAATTTTAGGAGTTCTTTCTTAAAATATACTAAATAAATCTAAAATTCACAAAAAAATCTCCATATTTCCAAAAAAAAAGTTGTCGCAAGTGGTTGGATACCTTAACATGCTTTGGAGCCCTTCTACAAGGCTGGTCTTCAGGGATACTAGGCTCAAACTAATGACACGCCAGCCGTGAGTAGGTGACTTTGACCACTCGGCTACGGCAGCCACGTTTAAGGAACGGAATCATTTGTGGAGCTTTTTTTTTTATAACATTATCCTCTAATATGAATGACAGATGAATTAATTAAGGAGCAATATAAACTACCTTTCCTTCCATTGTTTGCTTAAATTATTTACACAGGTTCTATGACAAGTATTTTGGCAGGGAAGGCAAAAAGTTTTAAAGCAAAAGTTGCGTTTTTTTATTTGACATTTTGATCGGATTGCGAAGATTGTCATTTTTATTCAGAAAAAGTCTTATTTTTTTGTATGTTAGTTAAGAGCGATTTGACTATTTATTTTAAGTGAACAGTGAATGTAATTAATTTTATAGTTGAATAACTTTGTGGTACTTATAAGTATCAACAACACACTGGATATTAGAGCAAAAACTTTGTATTTTTTTTTTCGTCGGTGTAGTTTATTGATGTTTTTTGTTGTGTGGTAGCGTCTCTATAGTGAAATAGAGTTATGCTTTTTTGGTATTTCTTTTTAGCCTCTTATTTATTTTGTACTTTTTTCTTTTTGTTTTAAAGTTTTCAAAACATTTTGAACTTTGAGTCTGAGTTTGTTTTTATACCA
>BMAV01021592.1:930124-947220 GCA_019973955.1 Trichonephila inaurata madagascariensis
ATAAGAAAAGATGAACGAATTTTGCAGAAATAAATTATACATTTCGACTTTTTCTTCGTTCTAAATAAAAAGCTCCTTCATATTAAATTATATATGTAAAAAAATTATACATAATTTACAATTTAGATTTATAACTAATGGAGTAAACTTTCAAATGTTGAACCCACTGCAGCAAGCATTTTTGTGTGTGCGTGGAAATAAATGTACGAGGGCATTGAGTACAAAGCACACGAAGGAGACATGAAAGGGGAAGCATAGTTTACTTACAGCGTAGTTGACTAATGCTCCTTTACATCAGTGTTTGCGATTAATGCGTCTACCAATAGTAATGCATGTTTGGTGACGTCAACAAAGTGATTGGCTGCAGAATATCTGTCACTGGTATATCCATTACGATGTCACGTGTGAGAGAAATGCCTGTCATCTTTGAAACTGCGTGCCGATCCCTCTGCGAGCGCATCTAAACATGTAGTATTGTTGATTGATATAACTTTGTATGGTCATTGAATACATTATAGGAAAGAAACATTTGTTAAGAAAGGTAAAAGTAAGCAATTTATGTTTCTTTTTCCGCGTCTTACGTTTTTAATTTTTTTATGTTTGTACTTGAGCACGTCATTTGCGCTCATAAATGTTTTGTCAAAAATGGATAGTTATAGTTTGCTTTTTCTATCCTATTATAAGTTTGTTCAATGAGTTTTAAATCATCCTGAATTGTGTTAAATTGAAAAATGGATTGAACTTCTTATACAATGTTATTGAATTCAGTGAAAAATGGAAGAAAGAAATCTTTTATTTCAATAAAACCTAAAAAACTCTGATTGAGAGAGTTATATTTACGTTGCACTATAAAGCAGTTCGAGGACTATTGGCAATGGTCCTCGTAAATTTGAGCCTCGGTCAAGTGACTAGGACGACAACTTAGTATAGTCTCACTTTCCAAACTATCACATCACTCCAGCGAGATGCTTTTGAGCTTGATAGAATAAATATGCATCAGTCTCCTCTATAAGGCGAATCTTCAGTGGCACCAAGATTAGAACTCGTGACACGCCACGACGCGTTCGTGAGCATAACCACTTGCTTATCGTGGCCCAAAACCTAAGAGAAAATAATTTAAATTAGAGTAACATCCCCACAAAAAATTTTAAATAATGTTTAAAATAGAAAAATTTATAAATGCTTTATATTTATCTCAAGTATTGATACTTCTAAATACCATCAAAGTATTTAGTTCCTTATCGTTCTACAGTACTCTATAAATGCAAATTGAATTAAAGAAACTTCAGCATTATTTTCGTTTATTATTTTCAATGTCGGTCCTTTTACCCTTGTAGTTAAAGATAATTGCAACAAATTAATTTAACAGGCAAAAATAAAAATCACTTAAATAATAGTAATTAACTATGTCATACTTTTCTCTTGCAAAAAAGAAAAACAGGGTTAAATAAACAGAAAATAAGACACTTTAAGAAGCGTGTGTTCTTTTCTAATGCAAGAACACAAAACAAAATATAATGTAATACTAGATAAAACAACTGGTTTTGAAAAAAAGTTAGCAAAAATTTGAAACCTTAAGAGATAAAAATTTGCAGATAATTAACAATAATTAACTGCTTTTTATGATCTACGTATTGACAAAATGAGAGTAAAATTGTTTTTATTGTTCATTTGAAATAATGATAGAGCTAGTAGCATTAACGCACTGTTTTCTTACTTGAAATCTAACAATGTGATAGGCATTTCACGGACAAAAAAATTACGGGTCGCATCCAAAAAAAAAAAAATAGCACACCAAGAAGGAGTCGTCAAAATGAAACGAAATTTTACAAACCTAATGACCACTTTTATGTAAGTAATTGATTAGAAAATCAAAGAAACTGGATCATTTATTTCAGAGAAAAAGGAAAAAGAACGGAGGATTTAATACCCTGTTGAACACCCTCTAGCGCGAATGCACGATGCTATACGATCGGTCATTGAGGCATACAAGTTCTGTATGATGTCTTGAGATATTTCGTTGCATATTTGTTGTAACCTTGCCTCTAGTTCGTTCAAACTCGTGGGATGCCCAACTCGCCATCCCAAATTATCCCAGATATGCTCGATTGGAGACAATTCAGGGGATCGGACAGGCCAAGGAAGGGTAGTAACAGTGTGAAGACAGTTTTGTGACACCCTTGCCGTGTGAGGCCGAGCATTGTTTTGTTAAAAAATGGCTCCTGGGAGACATTGTATGAGTGGCAACACATGTGGTTGCAGGATGTCATGGACATACCGCTGGGCTGTCATGGAGCCACGGATCAATACTAAGGGCCACCGTGTATTGTAGGCAATGGTTCCCCATACCATTACACCAGCTGTGGGAGAGTGTGTCGCTGTAAAGCAAAGGCAGGATTGAGGCGTTCACCACGGGGTCTCCACACACGAACACGATTACCATCATCACTGAGATTGAATCTGGATTCGTCTCTAAAGAAGACCTGGTTCCATTCCGCTGCAGTTCAGTTTCCTCGTGCATGGCACCACTCCAAACGGAGACATCGATGGGTGGACGTCAAGGGCAGCACACGTAATGGGTGCCGCGATCCCAAATGTTCTTCAGCTAGGCACCTTCGTATGGTTCGAAAAAACACAGGAGCCCCTAGTGAAGGTGCTACCTGTGCCTGGATGACGGCTGATGAAGCAGTTGGATGTACTCGTACATTTCTTAAGATGGGGAGGTCTTCTCGACGACTAGTCTTTCGAGGGCGTCCTGAGCCTGGTCTTCGTGTAAATGACATCTCTCGGATCCACTGGTCACAACACAATCAGCGTGGTCTAATTGACGAGCTACTCGCCTAGCTGACTAACCAGCTTTCATCATGCCGATGATTCTCCCCCTCACAGACTGTGAAAGCTGCTCATATTGTCTTCGAAAACGGCGAAATGGCATGTCTACCTCAGCATTGTAAACGATTCAGCACACTCAAACAAGCTTTAATTACCTGTTTTATACTCCACGTAGAACAACGTTAAACGCCCTCTACCGGCTAGATAGGTAGGTAATGCGCAATCACTCTACATTTCTAATTATTTGCATATCTCTCAGACATGTACCTTCATGCCAAATTTCGTTACGATTCCTCAATTATTTCATGGTGCTCTAAACTTTTTGTCCATGAGTGTGGTTTTTAATTTATGATAATAAAAATTTATAATTTGCATTTGTGACTATAATTCTGTCAAAGAATTGCTTCCAATCTCGACTTTTTGAGGTAATATCACTTTATTTTTTTTCTTTTGTTTGCCGAGTGAAAAGAAAACAATACTTTTGTTTTTTTTTTTTTATAATTTAAAAAAAATTATAAGACTTTAATTTAAAGGTTTATTCTTTAATGTACTCACTATTATTCACAACCTAGTTCATCTCACATCCCAAAATTTTAGAACCCTTAATAATTGTAATTTGAGAGTTTACAGCACGGGTACTCAAATCTTTTTTTCTGCTGGGCCCCATATATATGCCAGCTATTTCACTCAGGCCGCAACATGAGGGTAGGGTAAATGAGGAAGAGGGGGGGGGGGAATGCTTTAAGACCAAGATAAAATTAGAAATTTAAAAAGTGGAAAATTGATCAAAATATTATAATTCCTGTCTTGCTTTTTTTAAATATTTTTTATATTTTTTATTTTTGTCATCAACACTAAATTAGAAACATTTAAGAAACAATCCTTCACAATTTCTGCGTCAGTAAACGGTTTTATATGATTACCAATAATACAGCAATCTTCATAGAATGGGATAATAGCATTTGTCGCTCCATATACTACATAAAGATATTAACTATTAACCCTTTAGTGTGTGGGCAGTGGCTAATACGTCTAGCCACATATTAAAAATATTTTCTCCAAGCGGGTGATGGATATTTAGTCTATCCACATGAGTTAATTGAAGCTAAACCACATGGAATCAATACAGATCACAGGACGATACCTTTTTTTGCATTTCATGTCCTCTGATGGATAGTTAAAAACAGTTTCTATTGGTGTAAATCTACAAATTGTATTTTGACTACTATAAATAAAATTTCTGATATTTGAAAAAAAAAATTCTACATGTCTTAAGTATACTTTACTCTCATCTGAACGAATTAAGCAAATTTGCAATTAAAAAAAAGGTTTTATTTAGGTTTTTAGAGAGCTTTTATAAGTGGATAGAGGCTCTATCCACTGTCCACATAGAACAGAAAAATGACCTTGAAATTTTTTCTCTTCCTCCACTTCAGAGAGAACACTTAGAATCATGTGAGAATCTTGGGGTCGGAAATATAAACAAATTTTGTTTACAATATGTGGTACAAGATTCTCGGGTTCGAAAATCTTTCATTACAGCTTTTCTGCTCGGAGAAAGCGTTTACATATTATAAAATTCCACAGTAAATAGCTCATCAAATTTGTGAAATAACTATATAATTTAAATTCTCAAAAACATTACTTTATTTCTAACTTTTTACACTAAAATTAAATAAAATATAAAATGTGGATATATACCAATTTCAATGTATATTCTAAGTATTTTATATATATTCTTAGTAAGTATTCTATGTTGTACAATTATTCCATTGCTATTTAATTAAACTTATACTTTGTATTTAATCGTTATTGAAATAGTTATTACATAAATGTCAATTTTTCATAAAAAAATTATTGTAATATGATTCATTATTTCTCTCTCTCTGTCCTGAAAAGTAAGTTAAATGTCCTTAGTGCGCAGTGGCTATGACGTCTAGCCATCCCCCAGGAAAAAAAACCCTGATCAGATATTTTTTTGTGACTAAATAATGTTTATAGAGGATGAGAACATTACATTTATCAAGTACTTTATCACAGAAAAGTGTATTTTAGCTTTGTGCCCATTAAAGGGTTAACTTTATAGGATGTCTTTGTTACCGTTGTGATATTACCACTGACAAAACACTCTGTTGCTGTTGTGAAAAAATATTCAAGAAAGCCTATTTAACATCTCTTGAAAAAGATCTTCCACGAAAAGTGTCATTGAATGAATCCTGTTTATTGGTATTTCTTTAAATACAGTACTTTCGTGACAAATCAATTACTGATCCATGTTTGTTTTTCATTACAAAATAGTCAACCTCCCAATCGTCTTAAAACGATGTATTTTCTTCGAATATTTTTTCGCTTTCAAGATATGAATATAGTTCCACCTATAAAAAATAGTTCCACCTATAATGTTGTCGCTGTTTCACTGTTGTCTGTTATCACTCACCGTAACCGTTCCAAACAGAAAAAGAATATCAATTCGTACCCTTACGACACCGACAATAAAAAGCAAAATTGATATATTTGATTTCTTGACAAAGAATTTCCCACCAAATTTTTAATACAATGTTCTTAAATGAGTAAATTTCTCAGAGCAATTGGGGCCATGACAGGGGCACTTAAAAAGGCTTGGTGGGCCACAGATTAAGTAACGCTGGTTTAGAGTTATCAAAAGCTTATTACTTGTAACCTAATGTAACAAATCCTTTGTATTATCTAAAATTTCTTCGGTGTCTTAGAGGTTGCGTGCAAACTTCGTAAGCCCTAAGGGGGCGGGTTCTATCCCGGTTTCAGATAGATTCCCTGGATGTTAAAATCGTAGGCACAAATGTCATATGATTTTTTGGCATGCAAGAGATTCCTTGAGTATCAATTTGACTCTGGTACTCTCGGCGAAATTAAATTGTGGCAATATTTAGCTTTTGACGAGAGCTTAAAATGAAATTTAATTCAAGGTTCAAAATTTAGTAGAGAGAGCCGCCACAAGGGGGTGCCACCATGAAATGGTTCTCACCTTTGGGGACTTGCAGTTTTTGCAAGGGCTTAGTTGCCAAAATGCAGCCCATTTTAATTTTTTTTCTTTGGTTGAAATCATTTGAAAGATTTCTGAGCATTAATAAAACCATGTATATTCTTTTTATTATTAAGTTTTACTTATTTTTCTACTTAGCCTTGTAAAAACTGAATCACTTACCTTGAAGTGTTTGTAACTGATATTAATCTATTCCTGAAAACTTTCCAATCCTTTTTTGGAGACTTCCAGCTGAGAACAGGCACCTTTTCTAAAGGTTTTAGATTCTTCATAATACTTAATACTATCACAAGAAAAAGTATCAATTAATTATCTATTTTTCTTCTGTTGGTCAATTAAATTAAAATTAAGGTTAAAAACTAGCAAGATACTGCAAACAAATTTTTTTTAAATTAAGGGAATTGAAAAAGAATTATATAAATGCTGTTAGAGGTATTAAAGAAGTCAAACTTGCAAAAAACACAAGGAAATTACATTTTAGACAACAGATTTAATGAGAAAAACAGAATTTCATAGAGATGTGTTTATATTTATTATATAGCTATATGTGTAACCCTATATAGTGATATATTTCTATGTATAATTTATGCATAGCAATTTAATCAGAGTTGGTTAGTTTCTAGTAAATACTGCACAACAGACATCTATGTAAATGGAAAGCAAACGATCTAAGTAATTATCCAACATTACAAGGAACAACTCAGTAATGATCGAACGTAATATAGGAAAGGCGAAAGATCCAAGGGCAACAGGCTAGGGCAAATTATCGAAGCCTAACAAGTGAGTCTTTCTATCTCGAAACTGAAGATGACTGACTCTGTTTAACGAGTCACTGTTTACGAATTCACTGTGAATACGACCAATACGATAAAACCATCCTCTGAAGAACCAACTCCCGGATGCAACGGAGTGTAAAATAGTGAAGCCATCGACGGTTAGCTCAAATTCTAATAGTTCATAAACCAGCCACATTGCAATACATCATTCGATAATTTAACGCTGGGATAAAAAAAAAAAAAAATAGCATTTCCACTCTCCAGGACAGTTTCCTAGTAATGGGTCACAAAAGCAATCGTCCCACGTATGCACTTCTAAAAATCGTACATCATAGATCGCAAAAAATTAGTATTGGGCCCAGGGATGTAAATACTGGACCCTAGATATGTAGAAATTGTTGCTTGGTCTGATTAGTCTACAATCACTCACACTGATACAGAACAATGTCAGGGCACTATTACGCATGAAGGAATGGATCCTTCTTGTCAGCAACGGATTTCTTAACACTAGAATGTCCACCGGTGTCCAATGGACACCAGAGCATGTTTAATTTGTTCTCCTTTCCGTATTTTTGCAGGAAATTTGAAAATTTTTCGTGACTTTAATCATTTTCCATAGTGATTATACACAAAAAAGGTTTTGTGGTTCTAGGTTAATTAGGAGAGCTTTTACGACTAAATATACCTAGAACGTCCACTGGTGTCGTTTCGACGCCAAGGCAATTTATCATTATAAGTAGCTGTTGTTCAGCAAAAAATAGTTCACTAAGTAGATACTAATAGTAAAACAAATTTCTGGAAGTAATATCACTCATTTATTTGATCTTGATTGCAGTGTCATTGAACTGACAGCGTGTCATTGAACTGAACTCATTTCAGTTATACTAAAATCACTGTATCTAAGTGCTTCGTTGCACAGCATTTGCTTATCTGCTCATACAAAAATTTCATTCAATTTTCGAACCTTGTGCAGAGCAGACACCTTGAAACAATGACTCGTAGAAGGAAAAGGTCTAAATCCTGATGAAATTACTAATTTGTTGCGAGACCTTTCTGAGAATGAATTTGATGGTGGTGAGCTGTTTTGTTCTAATTTGTGGATTCAGATGAAGACATAAGATTGAGTGAAAGGGACTATGAAGAAGCTGAAGAAAGTGAAGGTGAAATTGATAATATTCCAGTAAATCATGATATATATGTCGTTAGGGATGGTACAGAATGTATACCGAATAATAGTAATGTCGCTGGCAGATTTGTAACTGGAAATGTTTTGCGACAAAGCAGTAGTCCAACAAGCTTCGCGAAACATTATACCAAAGTCAGTTTTATACGATGTAAAGAGTCATAATATATGACAATCACATGAAATAATATTAAAAAGTCTTAAAATTAAACCCTACTGAACAGTAGTCCTTCAATTATTTAGTTATTACAATTATTTTATATATTTTATATTACTATATGTGTGTGTCGAAACGACACCGGTGGACGTTTAAGGGTAATCGAAATCCTGGACGTTCTAGTGTTAAGCTGGTGAGAGAGGTGTTTTTATCTGGAAAGTGCATATGTGTAGACCAAAATCGAAACTTCGATATTACTTACCCCCAAGGATCTATGTTACAGCCATGTTTTGAACGATAATGTGCTCCGGTTTGTGGGTCCTCAGCACTGTTCTGGAAACCTTTTCAATAACACAATTCACCAAGCCAATTCTTCCTACAATTCAATGAATGTCCTACAGAAATGAAAATGTTTCGCTGACCATCTAGGTCACATGAGCTTAATCTTACTTGACATTTCTGGGATACCCATAGAGAAATATGTTCAACTCTCTGCATTGTTGCATCAACTCTCTGTAAAAGTTCCATTCTTGTTTATTCCACCAGATTTCTTAACAAGTTAACATACTTGGTGCTGCATTGATCTGAATCCATGTTCCGAATCACTTCCGGCTGGGTTTTAAGCCAAGATCCCTTTTTTACCTGAACCACTATGACACTGACTTCAACTCAGCATCATAGTGGTTTAGTTAAAAAATGGATCGGTATGAATCAATGCAGTCTTATTGAAAACCATGAAGTATGTTTTGTAACGATGTTTGAAATACTGGGTCTTAAGACCAAATATTTTATTTTATATATTTTTAAATAATTTCTTTTAAACAATATTTGCATTTCAGTCGAAAGCTTATTTTAAATACCGTTATTTTTTTAAAAAAAAATAATGTATATATATATATATATATATTTTTTTTTTTGGCACTTAATTCATGATTTTTTCCAAAGAAAAGGGTTTTGTTGGCCTTTGTATAATTTATACTATATTTTAAATCCAGATTTATTGAAAAGATAACGGGCATTTAAAAAGAGTTTATAGCATTGTATGAAAAAAACGAATAAATAACACAAAATAACAATCCTTTAAACTAGTAAAAAGAAACTAAAATGGCTTAAACAAAGCACTTGGAAGAAAACTGATACAATCGGGAAAATACAGATAAGTATTAGCTACACAATGTTTTAACTCAACCTTTTGTCTCTGTGAAAGAAATGGGTTGAGAAATAACTGAAAGGTAAGTAGCTAAAGGCAAAACATTCGGAAAAAGATCGAGACAACATTTCCCAGATCTCAGCCTGAATCTTCAAAAAGGAATGGAGCCCTTAAATCCTATTGTAAAACGCTTTCCGTATAAATCGAAAAGATTGTTGTTACGAGGAAATAAAAAAAAAGTTGCTCTGCCTTTTAGAATAGTGGGTTGTCTGGCTTCGATCAGTCTGGAAAAATTCTATTACATTTCCCTGAAATAGGTGAGTATATATTATAATCAAGATAAAAAGTAATCGTGATTTCTTTGAATTTATGAGTTCCGAACATTACGGATGGAAATTGATTATTTCTATCAAAATAGATGTGTTGTGGTGGATGCATTATGTGCTTGAAAAGGAGTTATTTCTTCGAAAACTCTAACTGTTGAATACCTTTATAGATGTATCTGAAAATAAGAATGGATATTTATTTGCGTCGAGAATATATATAAAAGGGCTAATGTAAATAAAAATTGAAAGCAATTTTAAGCTAGGTTCCTTAAGTTATCAAAGCCTATTCCAAATCGAATTGTGGAAGTGATTTAGGGCACGGAATAAATTTTGAGGAAGTTGTAGATCTACGGGGAATGCAATTCTTTTTGAACTAAAGTCTAGACCGGAATCAGTGAGTGCTTTTGATAATTTTAAAAGAAGCAGATTTTTTAAATTATCCTTATCTTACCCGATGTATGTAGTGTATTTAACTTTTAGCTTACTTATCATCTGGGTTAGATAATTTGGTGGATAATTCTGAAAATTAAATCTCTATAAGCTTCATATTTCCTCAAAAAAATGTGAACGTTTCTTTGGAATATTAAATTTTTTCCTATTTAAATTTCATTGTGCCGGCTGGGTGGCGGAGGGGAGTTAGGCATAGGATCGTACGTCCAAATTTGCGGGTTCAACCCCGGCTCAAGTGGGTGGATTTTCATGATGCAAAAACTTGACAGCATCCATGTCGTATGATTATGCGGCATGTTAAAGATCCCTAGAGTGCCTGTTTTGTTTGAGTGCTCTTGGAAAAACTAAATTCAATTTCACATTGTCAGAACTCAGGTGCCTCCCTCTGAAGAGGAAACTGGGAGTCAAAATTAGATTATGGCAATTGGTATCCACATATGTGATTTCGCTCTAAAAAGTGATACCAGCTCCCGGGACTTGTACAAGGTCAGCAATGGTTTTTATCCCATTTGAAAGGGAAAAAAGTCAATGTAAGCCTTAAGGAAACGTGTTGATTAAAGTCTATCATAAAATTTTGCCTTACATATGTTCCATTTTGATTATTTTTTAATAAATTTATTTTAATAGCTCTATTTATTTTAATGGATTATTAAATTTATTGTAAAGAATTATATTTCATGTATAATAATTCATTATTTTCATTATATTTAAGTACATAGTTATAAATCGCTTTCATACGCAATCAAGCTTAGAGATTAAAATCTTTAATAATTTTTCAAGTAAAACATATTCAACAAATTCTTACCTAAGTATTTTTGTCATTTTCACTGACTCTTGACTAGGAAATGAATTCATTGTGATTCTTACTATAAATAAATGCCATGAATTTCATGAAAAATTTCTTATAACATCAAAGAAAAATTGCCTGAATAATGATGTTTCAATAAATTGATAGAAATACACTGTGCTGCTCATTCCGAAATGAGCCTTGAACAAAAAGAGATACCAAAACCAAATTTGTTTTACAAATACCATTAAATGTAAAATTATTGAAATACTAGCTTCTCATCTTATAAAATAAGAACTACTTAGAAAAAAAATTGTGTAACAGCTATATTGACAAAAACTATTAGAACATGCCTCAGCATTGAAAGAAATATGCTTTGAACTTGTTATTGAGGTTGTCAGTTCATGCTGCTTCAATTTGTGGATTGCTTAAGTTTATCTGAGGTAGCAATAAGTGAAATGTCCAGTGTCATTCATCGACAACATGTTTTCATTGAGTGAAAGGTTAGGCATACAAATGGGCTATTTCAGCAATGCAATCTGGTGAGCAGTAAAAAATGTTATTTATGTAAGAAAGGATTTGTTTTTTACGTCCATCATGGTATAATTGGTAAAATCGTGATTCATCTGAAAAAACATTGTACCTTTCGTTTGTCCTTGTCTGGCAATCAACACACCATTTCAGCAACAAATAACTATGATTTGTACTCAAAAGCAGTCGTGGCCAGAGACATCTTAAGACTCTTCAAGGCCCTGAACCCAGAGAAGTCTTAAGATGCAAAAGTAACACCCTACGCAAAAAGTAGGCTCTACCCGAGATCTTTAGAAGTAGACAGTATACAACATGCATCGTCAAATATTCGTTCAAAAGGTTATTTGACACAAATAAATGTGCACGACTCAAAAACCTAGGCACAAACCGGGCCAACTAATGGTCACATTTAGATTAAATGACTTGACAGATTGCTTATGGTATTAGGCCTAGGCCTAGATATAGACAACGGTTTTCACACAATAACAGTTTTACCACTTTTGCTAGTTAACATGTAGTTTAAAACTCCCTGTTTTTCTGAGAATATATTCTGGGATAATATTTGACCATTAAAACTGTCTGGATCATGATCTTTTTAAGACCGAGCCGAGAACAAAACTAGGCCTCCACCGAGGGTGAGGCTTTGGGCCCGGGCCTAGTTAACCCATGCCTTAAGAAATCCCTGGTCGTGGCAATGGTTGCCTTGCTAAGATACCTCCTGTTGCAGATAGTGCCTAATGATACAGGCTTATCCATATTGTTGCTCAACAGACTTTCTTACCATGGGTTTCTGGATGTTTTAGTTTGATCTGCTTTGGTACGCGCTCAGTATGTTTTTACCGATAAAAAAAAAAACTATTTTTTTCTACGGGAACTTAAGGTTAAAAATAAAATAATAACAGAAAAATAAAAAAAAAATGAGTTTAAAGTGGGCTCACAGCATAGATTAAAATTCTTTTTTCTAATGCAGGTCCTGAATTACTGAATAGCTAAAATTATTCTCTTATTTTTTAAATTTTTTTTTTTTGAAGTTTTGTTAGAATAGATAAGTTAACTTAAGTTTTTTTTTTTCAGTTTAAACATGCTTAATTTAGGTTATGTTATTGTATAATTTAGGATATTCTTAATGAAGCATTTTTCTGGCTTGTTTTGTTTATTTTATGTTATTACTTTAACCGTGATGGACCATCATATTGCCTGTCTACTTCTTGATAGTTATCTTATATATACTGCTGTTATAAATTATACATTTTGTAAACTTTAGTGTTATTAATAGAATTTTCTTTGTGCGCATGATAACATCTGCTAAAACATGTTTTATTTTTAAAAAACAGCTACATTGTTTGAACTTCACCTGATGAAGCAAATATTTTTTTCCCTTTGTTCTGAGAGTTTTTCTCGTTTTTAATAAGTACTGAGAGCTATGTTTAGGTTATCCTTCGGATAAAGTAATTTTGTAAAAAAAATATTTAAGTGCCAGCCCTTAACCCTTCTTTGCGTGTTTTTTTTTTTTTTTTTTTTTTTTTTTTTTTTTTCTGTAGTGAAATAAATCAGGATGATATAATTCATGCTCTAGAAAAAGAAAAAATGTTAAAAAAAATATAGTATAAATACACAATATAAAATAATTCAAAAACAGTATGAGGAAATTATCCATCACCCTGCAGATTTATATATAAAGCTCAGTACAAAATAAATATTATATCTTAGTATCATTTTTATTCATGATGATATTTGTATTTTTATTCTAATTTCATCTGCATTGCGGTACTTGTCTTCAGAATTTTCATCATCAAGGCCATCTTCTGAAAGCCAACTGCATTCCAAATGGTCCACATGTAATATTCAATTGCCCTCTCTTCTAAATTTCTCTACAAGAGTAACATAAAATAAATATATAATAAAAGAAACATTTTTATCATACATTAGAAGTGAAACAACTGCATAGTGCTGCAAATTTCTATCATATGGATTGCGGAAGATTATTTGTGGTATTCATTATAAACGGCACGGAAAGCAACAGAAACACAAAGAACAAACCTTTTTTCACTCATTATCCCATTTATTAGCAAAAAAAATCTCAGATTAGTTATAAAAAATATTCAAGAAATCGCACGTTTCTTCCAACCACAGCAAACAGCAGAATGACAAATACAAACCAGTATACTGATTGTGACCTTTGCTTTTTTTTTATTAAGGTATCTACGTTCGGAACCGTGATTTAAAAAAGCGCATAAATGGATAATTTTCATGATATTTAGTGTCATTTAGATTAGAATGCATGAATAAAAATGTTTTAAGGTCTCTCTCTCTCTCTCATTTTGACAAAAAAAAATTATTTAAATACAATATTTAGGCAAAAAAACTAACTTAGAGTAACCTTTTTTTTCAAAATGTTCTCCTTTTGTGAAAAATGCTTCTATTATTATAATATTTTGCCTGTATATAGCTCAGACCTCTATACAAAGGCTCAACTAGGAATTTTGAAAAATTCAAATTATTTTCAGAGTTACAACCATTTGAAATAATTATAGGCGTTTTTTTTTCTTAGAATTTCTCCCCCCTATTGTCGTAGAACATGGATAAACCCACTTCTAAGTTACATATTTCAAAAATTCTAGTTGAGCCTCTGTACAGATCTGAGCTATATACAGGCAAAATATTATTATAACAGAATCATTTTTCACAAAAGGAGAATATTTTGAAAATTGATCATTCTGTATTCATTTTTGTCAAAATATTTTGTACTTAAATAATTTTTTATTGTAATACTATTCTAAAAACAATTTTATATACATTTTCTAATCTAAGTGGCACTAAATATCATAAATATTATCCATTTATACGCTTTTGTAAAATCACGGTTTCGAACGTTGTCGGATACCTTAACTACTTTCTTTATTAATCAATATTCGTGAAAAAAGTTGCCAGAAACCACCAATTTACAACACACCTATTCTGAGTACAACTTTTTTATCACTAAATGCTATGACGGAAATTTCCATCATCATGCAAAGAACGGCTAAGCTCAATGATGTTCCTCTTACTCCTACGAATTCCATATTCGTTTCACTCTAGCTTTATTTTATCCAAAATGATGATGTTTCGGGGGGATAATCGTCCTTCTCAATAATCCATTATTAGCATGTCAAATTCAGAAATTTTCTCAACTGACTACAGCTTTTTTTTCTTGATAAATGCTGGTGACTGTGATTTTAAAGTAGTGTCAAAAATGTTAAATATGTAAATAGAAGAAAAATTTCTGAGCTTTACTTTCAATGAACAGTTCAGAAAGGTATCAAAAAATTTCAAATAGTGAAAGTCGTCAAACAGATCAGTTCATTCAGGTTTTTAAGGTATCCGACTATGTTAGGAACGGTGATTTTAAAAAGACGCATAAATGGATAATTTTCATGATATTTAGTGTCACTTAGATTAGAATACATGTATAAAATTGTTTTTTAAGGACATTTCGACAGTAAAAAAATTTATTTAAATACAATATTTCGGCAAAAAATTAACTTCGAATAACCTTTTTTCAAAATGTTCTCCTTTTGTAAAAAATGCTTCTATTATAATAATATTTTGCCCGTATATAGTCAGACTTCTGTAAAGAGGCTCGATTACGATTTTTAAAAAAAATCCCATTATTTTCAGAGTTACAACCATTTGAAATAATTATCGGCGATTTTTTCTTAAAATTTCTCCCCTCTGTTGTCGTAAAGCATGGATAAAACCACTTCTAAGTTATGTATTTCAAAAATTCTAGTTGAGCCTCCGTACAAGCTATATACAGGCAAAATATTATTATAATAGAAGCATTTCTCACAAAAGGAGAATATTTTGAAAATGGGTCATTCTATGTTCATTTTTTGTCAAAATATAGTACTTAAATAATTTTTTATTGTAATACTATTCTTAAAACAATTTTATGTACATTTTCTAATATTCTTATATACATTTTCTGTACATTTCTGTCACTAAATATCATAAATATTATTCATTTATACGCTTTTGCAAAATCACGGTTCCGAACGTATTCGGATACCTTAAATGAAAAATGCTTAAAGCGACATAACTTAAGAACATCAAATAACTGAGTCAGCAAAGAAATTATTTTTAAGTGCCATATAAAGGTATTAAAAGGGAGGGGGGAATGATCTAGTAAACATTTAGGATAAAAAATCAGGCAATTAAAAATTTTTTTTGAAAGCATTAATTGTAATTTCAGCTGGTAAATAATTTTGTTGTATGTTTTCTAAAACTAAAAATTATTTTTTATGCATATTATCTTCTTTAACGGTGATTTTGCAAAACAAACTATAAAAGGAAAATGTCTAAGAAAATTCTAAGAAAATAATAATATTTAAATGTTCTACAGTTCCATTTAATAGCTCTTACCCCAGTCCTTTAAAATTAAAAATTCATAAATTTTGATCACAGAAGAGGAGGATTTATGTATCATCTTTAAATTAATTAATTTCAAAACAGTTTGGAAAATAAAAATGCTTATTTAGATTATAACGGAAACAATCTAAATGTATCAAAATTATATATATTTACTGCGAGATATTTAGGTTAATATATAGGATACCCAATATACGTTTGACTAAATAATAGAGAAATATAAAGGGAACGAAAAAAAACTATCGACCATAAGTTAGCGACCGCAAAAGGGCTGTCAAAAACATAAAGCTTATCTTCGTCCACATACACACTTTTGAGCATGTTATGTACAAAAAGAGAACTCATTTAAACATTTCTCACCTTACATATGGCCTGTATTTATTTTCATTTATAAAATCTCATTTTACGACCAGAGCTAGGGCAATAAAAGTTTATTTTGGCTGCCTCTACTAACTTTCATAATTTAGAGAAATATTTTTGAGTACTCTGTATTAATTTACATTTTTTCTTTTTTAACATCTTGTGCAATCTACATAAAAAGTGTACATATGGTTTCACAGCTCATTTACAATAATTGTGTAGGGTAAAAAAAGTTATCATAAATATCTGTTATATATTAATGTTTGAATATTATTCAGTTACTTAAGTTGTTGAAGTTTTTTTTTATATTTATTTTTAAATTTTTTTGCCTCACTAACTCATTATTTTGTAAAAACTGACAAATTAATTTTTGTATCATCCTCAAAAATAACTTAATTGGATGTCGAAAAAAAAAACTTTTTTTAATGACCTTATTTTAAATCAATTACATTTTATCTGATGAAATGAATCATAAAAAATGGTAGTTTAAACGCGGAAAAATGGTAAATTTATTTTTTTTACTTATTCGATAAACATCTATTTTTATGGGGATATTTTTATTCTAAAAAGAATATTTCTATAATTGAATTAAACAGTCAGGTACAGTTAAAGGAAAATAAGGCAATAATGATTGAAGGGAGTGATATTTCAAGTTTTATTTATGCAAATTTTTTTAATGGGGAAACAATTGCCTTAAATCCAATCATTATTAATAAATTGATTTTAAAGACATTTTTGCTTAATAATTTAAAATGGAGTTGTTGAAAAGTACACGATAATTAAAATTGTTGGATTTTATTGAAACAAATGTTCATCGTTTTTTTTTTTTTTAAAAATGCTATAGCATGCAAAAGTTTTTAACAAGTTTTATTCGAAGCATAACATGATTTTATTTTCCTCTTATTTCTTGATTCTTTTAAACGAATAAATATTTTTGCATAATAAGGGGAAAATTATAACTCTAATCCAGTACTTCTCAGACTTTAAATATTTGCTACCCAATTTTCATTCATAATTTTCATCACCTCCCATACAAGAACAATGTACTTTGATGCTAAAGCTACAATACAACCTTAATTGTAAATCGTACAAATTATCCATAAAAGAATTAAATA